>JAJEJO010000950.1:589977-623219 GCA_020662805.1 Glaucomys volans | reverse complement strand
GTAGCAGGATATAAAATTAATGCTCATAAATCTAATGCATTTTTATTTGTAAGTGATGCATCCTCTGAGAGAGAAATTAGGAAGACTACCCCATTCACACCAACCTCAAAAAAAATAAAATACTTGGGAATCAATCTAACAAAAGATGTGAAAGACCTCTACACTGAGAACTACAGAACGCTAAAGAAAGAAGTTAAAGAACATCTGAGAAGATGGAAAGATCTCCCATGTTCTTGGATAGGCAGAATTAATATTGTCAAAATGGCCATACTTCCAAAAATGCTATACAAATTCAATGCAATTCCAATTAAAATCCCAATGATGGACCTTATAGAAATAGAGCAAGCAATCATGAAATTCATATGGAGGAATAAGAGACCCAGAATTGCTAAAGCAATCCTTAGCAAGAAGAGCGAAGCAGGGGGTTTCACAATACCAGACCTCCAACTATACTACAGAGCAATAGTGACAAAAACAGCATGGTATTGGTACCAAAATAGGCAGGTAGATCAATGGTACAGAATAGAGGACACAGAGACAAACCCAAATAAGTACAGGTATCTCATACTTGACAAAGGAGGCAAAAACATGCAATGGAGAAAAGACAGCCTCTTCAACAAATGGTGCTGGGAAAACTGGAAATCCATATGCAGCAAAATGAAACTAAACCCATATCTCTCACCCTGTACAAAACTCAACTCAAAGTGGATCAAGGACCTAGAAATCAGACCAGAGACTCTGCACCTAATAGAAGAGAAAATAGGTCCAAATCTTCATCATGTTGGCCTAGGACCAGATTTCCTTAACATGACTCCCAAAGCGCAAGAAATAAAAGCACGAATCAATGATTGGGATAGAGTGAAACTAAAAAGCTTCTTCTCAGCAAAGGAAACAATCAGCAATGTGAAGAGAGAGCCTTCAGAGTGGGAGAAAATCTTTGCCACACACACTTCGGACAGAGCACTAATCTCCAGAATCTACCAAGTACTCAAAAATCTTTACACCACGAACACCAATAACCCAATCAATAAATGGGCCAAGGAAATGAACAGACACTTTACAGAGGAAGATCTACAAGCAATCAACAGATTTATGAAAAAATGTTCAACATCACTCGTTATAAGAGAAATGCAAATCAAAACCACCTTAAGATTTCATCTTACCCCAATTAGAATGTCTTTCATCAAGAACACAGGCAACAACAGGTGTTGGCGAGGATGTGGGGAAAAGGGTACACTCATACATTGCTGGTGGGAGTGCAAGTTGGTGCAGCCACTCTGGAAAGCAGTGTGGAGATTCCTTAGAAAACTTGGAATGGATCCACCATTTGACCCTGCTATCCCACTCCTTGGCTTATACCCAAAGGACTTAAAATCAGATTGCCTCAGTGATGCAGCCACATCAATGTTCATAGCTGCTCAATTCACAATAGCTAGATTATGGAATCAACCTAGATGCCCTTCAGTAGATGAATGGATAAAGAAACTGTGGTATATATACACAATGGAATATTACTCAGCCATAAAGAAGAATAAAATTATGGTATTTGTAGGTAAATGGATGATGTTGGAAACTCTTATGCTAAGTGAGATCAGCCAATCCCAAAAATCCAAAAGCCGAATGGTCTCTCTGATATATGAATGATGATGCATAATGTGGGGGGGGGAAAGATGGCAAGAATGGAGGAAAGATAGCTAGCATAGAGGGAAGGGAGGGGTGGGGGTGGGTGGGGGATAAAATTAATAACAGAATGTGTGACAGATACCATTGCCCTGTGTACATGCATGAATGCACAGATGGTGTGACTCTACCTTGTGTACAAACAGTGAAACAATAGCTGTACTCCATTTGTGTTCAATGAATCAATAAGTAAATAAAAGAATAAAAAAAAAAAAAATAAAAAAAATAAAAAAAAAAAAATAAACAAATAAAAGTATTGTGTCCATCTACTACTCAAAAAAATATTGAAAAAAGATATGTACCCACTAAAATCCCTATGTAATCTGAGTAACCAAAATGTTCCTATAATATGGCCTGGTAAAGAGATTAACTACAGTTACTCAAGTACAGAATGATAGTACCATGACCAAATTTCAGATCTAAATAAACTTACAAACCTAGAACTTTATAAATAAAAAGGAAGTCTAGTTTTCCTATAGAAGGAGTCTGCTACATATTGCTACATTCTTCCTACTATCTTGCGTACTGAGGATAAAAATATTAATATTTATGGATAATTAAAAATTGACCCTATGCTAACACCAATTCTTAGGGATCTATAATGTTATACCTATTTTTCACTAGTCACTGTGTAAGCATATCAGGGTCAGGTAATAAATGGAACTTAATCTGAATACATTTCACGAGTCCATGAAACCTTCATATACAGACCTAAACTGTAGTTATTTCTTTAGATCCTGGATATACTATTTAGATAGATAAACCCAGTAAACTAGATAAACCCAGTCATAATCCCCATACTGGTTATGACCACAGTGTAAAAGATTTTAAGGATGTAAGGATCAACTAGAAGATCTCAAAACTCTTTGTTCACATCCAGATAGAAAATAAACAAATTTCACATCACTAGGCAGAGATTAAAACCCCACCAAACTATGAAAAATGTGAGGAAGGTGATTTTCTTAATCCCATAAAGCCAACCTATACTAATTGAAAGTTAAGATGTCATCTGATAAGTTTCTTCAGACCAATGGGCTTATAGGTAAAATGGGAATTTATCCTATTGACTGGGATAAAAATTAAGAACTAAAAAAAAGTTAAATGTAAACAACGAACTGAATCTACATAAATACAAGGCTCAAGTTAGTTATAGGAATCATGGTTAAAGAATAGAATATACTTTCAAAATAAATCTTGATTGCTAAATAATAAATATTAAAATTACCTTTGCAGGGGAAGATGAAGTAGGAAAAATATTTAAATATATTACTTAAGATATAAAGGCAATCAGTAAAGTAATTTAATAGACTTCATACACCTTACAAACAAACCTGCACACACTCTTGAGAGAAAAAGAAAATTATTAATATTTAACCAAAAATAAAAGAATATTATTAAAATACATACCATACCAACAAGGGTTAATATTCAGAATCTATAAGCAACTCAATGACCAAAAAAGCAATTAAAATTATTGTAACATGATTCAAAAATAGATAAAGGATTTGAATAATCAATCCTACAAAGAAGATATACATATGGCCAACAAGCATATTTAAAGATGCTGAAAATTGCTCATTACAAGAGAAATTTCAATGGTAACCACAAAGAGATATCACCTCACACACATTAGGATGGCCACTATCAAGTGATCAGAAAGTAACAAGGACAGATGAGGATATGAAGCAATTCAATTGAAACTCTTATACTGTGATTCGGAATGTCAAATGGTTCAGTCACTGTGACAGATCATATGAAGGTTTTCAAACACTTAACAGAATTACCAAATGATCTAACAATTACACTTCTGGGTCTATCTGTCCAAAAGAATTCAGAACAGGATCTTAAAGAAATATGTGCACACCCATATTCATTACAGCATTATTCACAATAGCCAAGAGATAAAGCAACTCAACAGTCCAACAAGAGATGAATGAATTTAAAACAGACAGCCTAGGCATGCAATGGAATGTTATACAGTCTTAAAAAAGGATATCCTGTCATAAGTCATAACATGAATGAACCTTAAAGGTATTGTGCTAAGAAAAATAAACCAGTCACCAAAGGACAAATACTGTAAGATTCCATTCATATGAAGCACCTAAAGTAGTCAAAAATCAAAAGAGAATGCACAAAAGTAGTTGCCAATAACTGGGGAGGGTATGGAAGGAAAATCAGTGCATAATGGATTTAGTTTCTGTTTTGCAAGATGAAAAAAGTACTAGAAAAATATACATACAATAATGTGAATGCATTTAATACCACTGAATGGTACATCTGAAAAGTGTTAAGATGGTAAATTTAATGTTATATACTTTTACCACAACAAAAATAAAACACAAACCATTCTAACTTATACATATAAAAGTACTAAACAAAATATTGGCTAACAAAATCAGTCACATTTAAAAAATATATCATGACCAGAGTTATCCCAATAGTTCAAAATAAAATATGTGTCATAACAACAAATACAATTATAACTATTAGAGAAAAGAAGACTCAAATCAAAGATTCAATCAAGGTTAATAAATGTAAAACATAAGGGACAAATATAAAAAAGTGAGGGTTGCAACATAAATATCATAACAGGCTGACTTTGAGACAAAAGGACAAAGATAAAAGAGCAAGATAACATGAGATTTCATCATGCTACTTAAAATGATGTGCAATTTAAAATTTAAGAATTGTTTGTTTCTGGAATTCTCTGTTTAACCTTTTTGGACTACAGTTAACTGTGGATACCTAAAACCATGGAAAGTGAAATGATAGACAAGAGGGACTATTATGTTTGTCAATCAATTATCTGAAGTTATGGTTTGGAGGTTTGTTTACTCCAAACTCATGTTACAATCTGGTTGCTATTGTGGCACTGTTAAGAGTTAACTATATAGTCTTGAATCAATAGCCCAATCTCTGTAAAAACTGAAGATAATAATAGGTATTGTATACGACATTATTGTAAGGATTAAATTAGATGGCAGTAGGGTATTCAGCACAGTGCCTCCCATGTGGAAAGCAAAAAATAACTTACTAGCATTTTAAATTTTAAAATGAGTCAATTCACCTTATAAACTGCAAAATGCTACATACAGATATGAGCCATTTTTTCTGAAATGATGAATAACTAAAAAGTCACATTAAATGTATTTTTAATATTAATATATGACAAAACTTCTCAAATAGTTATTTTTAAAGCATTTCTATTCCTAAAGATACACACATACTCATGTGTGTTTAGAATTTAAATGAAAAATACTTCTAGGGAAAAGTAAGCAGGGAAAGCTGTATTTTCTAATCCCTAGTTACCCAAATTAATCAAATTATTTTCTAATATAACATGTTGATTAAAGTACAAATTTGCATCTAAATCTTACAATCTTTTACCCATAAGGCAAAAAAAAAAAACCTACGTTTTCTTCCTTTACTACTTCAAGTTGCTTCTCAATGGACAAAAGTTCATTTTTTAGATTTGATAGTTCAAGCTCCTAAAGAAAAAGAAACATGACGTTTATAAGTACTTCCATGTATTTCTCAAGACAACAAAAATGTAAACCAGGGCTTCAGGTAAATTCAACTCTCTATATACAGAAATAAACTCATCATAAAATATCCTTTAAAAACCTATGAAGGTTGCTAGTTGAACATAACTAGATTTCATTTAAACAAGTTTTTAATAGTTTTCTTTAAAGAAAGATTTAACACTGTATCTCACCAAAGATGCTTTCATTGATGATTGCTCTTGTTCTTTGCTCTTATACAGTCCTAATTCTGAGTCTCTTTCTTCAACAATCTTATCATATTGATGCTATATTAAACAAAGAAAATGGTGTAGGTCCATTAAAACTGAATTGTCTTTAATATCCTAATATTTAATATTTGAAGAAAGTGATACTTATAAGTTTGTGTATGTATATATGTATATATACATCTATATTTTTTCATTCAAACAACTTGAAGTCTTGAAAATACCCTAACAGAAGAGTAAGAAATAACTCCTTTTAATTAGAAACACTGAATTTCATTATTTAAAAAATATAGTAGAAACACCCAGACTTCTTAGAGAAGTGGCTGATTCAAAATCTGAGAGAGGATATACAAAATGACCTTTGAAAATTTTGCCATGACAACGAGAAAGTTATCAGAGACTAGAAGAGTCAAGTAAAAAGGACTTGTCAGTCAGCTCGAAGAGGCTCCCACTGGTCAAAGGTGGGATAATTTAGAATCAATATGGATAAAAACTTCACTAGACATAAATATAACATGTTTAAATCTATGAATTCATAATATTAATCATTTTTTAAAAATATTCATAGGTTACTTCATAATTATGTTAGGTTCTGGCAAAAAATTTTATAAAGAGGTACGTACAGCGTACATCTTCTCCAAGTCTAAAGGGGAATGAGGCCTACTTTCCTAATAGAAGGATTACTCTAAACAACAATAAAAAATAAAGAACACTCAATATACACAACCAACACTAAGTCTATCATCTACTTATTACTTAATTGAAAAATTTTTAGCTTAGTGTTAGGTACACATAGAGAATACAAATATTAATAAGAAATATATACTGAGTTTGTTCCTCAAATAAAAGACAGAAATATAATGAGACTACTAGAATTCAGAAAGAATGATTAGATTACATCCATCTAAAATATATGATAAGGATATTTATTCAAGGAATTGGCACCAAGCCACTGTATGATTAAAATCTAAACTTAGAAAAAGGGAGCAAAAGTATTTCAACTATATTAGTCACTGTTACACAGATAATAATTTTTCCTAAGAAATCAAAATATTCTGAGTCCATCAATTTTCATCAGAAATATGACCCCAATTAATAATTTTATGATATAAAGTTACCTTATGTTTTTCCATAAGTGCTACCATTTCAGCTATTTTATGTTGACATCGTATATCAATTTCTTTCTGTAATTTTACTGCTTCGTCGGCTATTACTTTTGCCTTCTCAACCTATCAAATTAAAGGTTTCTTAAAATTAGCACACAAAACCAAATTTAACTTAAATGTAAAAAGCATATGCTCTACTTATACAAAATGCAAAATTCAAACATCTGGAAATTAGAAAAATAGTAGAAAATGTACACTATTTTGGTATTTTATGGTATTTTTTTCAAGTGAAATGTCAATGAAACACTGAAAATGTTTAATCTTTTAAAAAAGTATATGCTACTGAATACTCAAATATTTAGAATGATAAGAATACTTTTAGCTTCTATGGAAACTGATAATTGTCACTAATACAAATTTATCAAAACTTCTTAAAAATCACAATTTAAAAATTGAGAATATTTATTACTTTTTTCTTCAAATGCTAATAAACAAATATAGAATTTTAGTATAAGTTCTAAACACATTGAGATTTTCCTACCTCTCCCAAAAGATTTTCTTCTGATATCTTTTTGTCCTCAATTTCTTTTCGATAGTTGTCAGACATTTCCTCAAATTTTTGTTTGGCACTTTCTAGTTCTAACTCTAATTTACTGACCTTTAAGTAAAGAAAATAGCATGAATATTAGTAAATGCTGTGGATTACTTGAAAATATTCCATATTCATTTTGTGTTTTGTGAATCTTAAATAACTTATTTATGAGATAATGATTGGATCATTTTCTTCATATTTTTCATATGGTGAGACATGCTTCATTTTTCACGAAGTCTATCTTGTCACCTAAAATACGTATTTAGCCTTGATAAATAATATAAAATAAGCATTCACATAATTATTTTTAAAGAATTTCAACAATATTTAAATTGGTCAATTTTAGTTACATGTTTAGTATAGTAACTATTCCAGTTAGACAAAAAACCCATGTATTCAAAGAAAAAGCATACTCTAATGACATTAATTTTCTGTAAAAAGGAAACATCCTCAATTTCTATTGTTTTCACATACTTTGCATAATATTTACTGAGTTGTATAGCTCAAATGTAATAATTATCAATAGAGAAGAAGGGCCCTGAATTAGCACTCACACTCCAGGTTCACTTTTATCTTAAGGCAGGAATGAATTAGAATTGGGGAAGGGTGGACATGGCAGGGGCAGAAATTGGGAAAGGGAGGCATGGGTAATTTAACAATGAATCAGACTGCCATGAATCAGCCATCAACTTTAAGATACAGTATATTACCAATATTGATAAAGGTTTCTGAGTATCTTTTTCATTAGTTTTCCCCTACTGCCCCCTCAAGTATAACAAATATTCATGGTATTTATAAATAAATATTCTTTATTCCCTTGCTCTTCTTTATAGCTTTATTTCACAATTACATATCCCTAATGTCTGTTTTTGAACTTTATATAAATGTTTTCACAGTGCATGTATTTTTTCTCTTGCTTTTTCATTCACAGCATGTACTAGATAGCTATGAATGTAAACTACATTCAGTTCTTCTGGATAGTAATTTTCCATTACATTAACATAAAACGGCTTTCTTTATGTATTTAATTGTTCACAGATGCTTTGAATGCTCTTATAAACATCTCCTAAGTGTAAAAGTATAGCATCTGTAACATATGCCTAGGGAATTGTTGGGTCACAGGGCAGTTACATGTTCTACTTTATAATATAATTAAGTATATGTACCAATTTAAATTCCCATCAACAGTGTTATGACTTCTACATTCTTCACAAACTCATCAAGAATTAATAGTGTAGGATGAAAGGATTTGAAGTTTTGTCATTTAATTTGCATTTTCTTGATTATTGAACATTATATACTTAACTCTTCATGTTTACTGCACTGTGAAATCTCTGTTCATGTCTTTCACCCATTTATCTATTTGGTGTTTCATCTTTTCTTAATGACTTATGGGCAATCTTTATTAATTATAGGATACAAATTCTTTTTTCATCCTACAGTTGGCTCTTCATATCCATAGGTTCTGCATCAGGGGATTCAACCAAACTCAAATCTAAAATATTAGGGGAAAAAACTGCATATTTACAAAACATACAGACATTTTTCTTGTCATTATTCCCTTAAAAATACAGTACAACTATTTATATAGCATCTACACTGTAATAGGTATTTTAAATAATCTAGAGATGATTTAAGTGTATGGGAAGATATGAGTAGCTTATATGCAAATTCTATACCATTTTATATAAAGAACATCCACTGATTTTATTATCTGAGGGACATCCTGAAACCAGTCCTCTGTGGATAATATGCATATTAAATATTTCTCCTAGTTTGAGATTTGTTTGTTAATTAAATAAAAGTTATTAATTTGTGTATATATGAATTTATCAATGTTCTCAAATAAGGTTGTGGTTTTTTTTATCTTGTTTAGGAGTTCTTTATCAAATGATCATAAAGATACTCTCCTATCTTCTTCAAACGTTTTTAAATCCTGCCTTTCACATTTATAACCTTAAGAATTCTTTTCTGTGTGTAGCATAAGGATATAATAGTCCAATGTCCAGAACTACATCTACAATGCAACCTCTGTATTATGTCAGGTTTTCATTTACTCATGGATTATTTTCTAGGTTTTCCCATCAACTAATTTGACTACCTTTGTGGCAGTGTCACACTGTTTTAATTACCTTAGCTATGTAAATATTCTTCACATCTGGTAGGACACACTTCCCTACCTATCCTTCCAAAAGATTGTCTAGTTGATCTTGGCCAGCTGTTCTTAGATATATATTTTAGAATCAGCTTGTTGGGTTCTGACAATAAAAATTCCTAATGAAATTTTGCTTGAATATGTGTATCAATTTGAAGTAAACCAGCTTTTAAATTTTTGCATAAATGGCATATTTTTAAAATTACATTTTATAATTTATTTTTGTAAGTGCTGCAGGTGTTTTAAGACTAGTAATAATTTCTATGTAATGATTAAGTACCTAACAACTTAACACACATAATGACTGTATTAATTCACATAAGTTTTCTATATACAAAACCACCATCTTAAACCACCTAAGTCTGAAGTTTGCCTTATCAAAGATTTTAAATCACTAATTTGATTTATTCACTAGGACAATCTAGGCTAATTATTTCTTCTTGAGGCTTTCTTTTTTTTTTGGTCAATCTAACTTTTTTTTTTTTCAAATATACTGACATTATGATATTCACAGTAAAGGTTTTAATTAACTTTAGACTTTGGTAAAATTATGTTGTAATTTCCAGATTAATAGAACTGTGGTTAGAGGACATACATACTCCATGTGACTTCAGTCCTTTGAAATTTATGGAAGATATATATTTATATTTATCAAGTCTGTTAGTCTGAAAATTCATAAGTATGTTTCCCTCACTTTTTAATCTAAAAAATCTTCATTTTCCAGCATTCTTAAAAGTATGCTGTAGACATAATTCAAGATGGAACAGTTATATTCTCAGCACTTCAGAATATTTTCCCACTATTTTCTGACTTCCATTGTTGTTTGTTGGAACATATCCATGTCCTACTATTCTTTCACTAGTGGTCTTTCATTGTTCTCGAGCTACTTTCAATACCCCACTGTGTCTGATATTCTGTAGCTTTGCTATACTAAGTCTAGATGTGTATTTCTTTTAATTTTTCTTGCTTTGGTATAAACCTCTCTTAGTGTAGATCTGTGAATTCATGTCTTTTCTCAATTCTAAATATTCTCAGTAATTATTGCCTCTCCACAATTTGTTCTATTTCCTTCTTCCCAGATAATATAAAACCCTTAGAAAAACAAATTCAATATAATAAATCACAATGGTAACAATATAATAGCATATAAATTAGACACGACACATAAGGGAAATAATGAATTCTAAGGCCAAAATATACCAGTAAAACAAAGATTTCCAGAGTGAAAAAAATTATAAACTGCAACGATAAGCCATTAATAAGAGACATATAAAACAAAAATGCAGAAAGGACAAGAAAAATGAATTTAAAAGAAATACCATGCAAACACTAAACAGAAGAAAACTGGTATAGTTATAATAGAAAAACTGTTCTAGGACAAGAAAGACTGCTAGAGATAAAGACAGAACCTTGTTTTAATAAAAATTTCTATTACATATAAATACAGAAAACACATTAAACGTGTTTTTTTATAGAGTTCATATAGAGTTCCATATTCTATGAAATATTTCATAAAAAGAAGTAAAAAGCACATAATAATATGGCTTTAAATCAAAGAAAAATTGGATCAGACACAACAGCACATTCTGGTAATCCCAACTACTTGGGAATCTGAGGCAGGAGGATTGCAAGTTCAACTTTAGCCTGGGAAATTCTTATTTTCAAAATTGTTGAGTCCTTTGAAAGTCCATATATATTTTATAAGAAATCGGTCTTTTTTTTTTTTTTTTTTTTTTTTGGTACTGTGGACAAACCCAAGAGCACTTTACCACTGGTGACATCCCCTAATTGCCCTTTCTATTTTGAGACAGGGTTTCACTAAATTGCTCAAAACCTTCCTTGCCAAGTTGCTGAAGCTGCCCTTTCAACTTGCCATCCTTCCTGCCTCAGCTTCCCAAGTCACTGGGATTACAGGTCTGGACCACAGTGCATGTCAATACGTATTTTTTTAAAACACTGCTAGAAATGTGATGGGGATTGATTGAGTATCTAAATCAATGTAGGTAAATCTGAAATCTTAAAAACCTTGAAATGTCCAATTAACATAGTATACTATTTACAGAGGTTTTCTTTAATTGGTCTCAGGAATGTTTAAAACTTTTAGTGTAAAAGTGTTGCATATATTTGTTATCTCTGTTGTATGGATTTTGGTGCTACTCTAAATGGTATTTTGCTTTAAAATTCATTTTTCAAGTAATATCTGTTTGTACATAGAAATGTAATTTATTTTTGGTCATTGGCCTTTTATCATGGAACTCTGCCAAATTTACTTACTAATATAGTAGTGACATTGTAAAAATGTTGAAGTTCTTAATGTAGATAATATGTCACTTATGAAGAGACAGTTTTACACATTCCTTTCTAATCTGTATGTCTTTATTTTGTTTTCTTGACTTAACTGTACTAGCTAGAACCTCCAATAGTACAATACTGAATAAGAGTAGCAAGAACCAACATTATTAGAAAAAAAGCATCCAGTCTCATCACTAAGTATGATGATGTAGTTGTAGATGTTTTGTAGATGTTCTTTTTCAGATTGAGGAAGTCCTCTTCCATTCCTAATTTTCATGAATATGTGTTAAATTCTGTCAAATACTTTTCTCCAATTATTATAATGATTATATGATTTTTCTCCTTTATTAGATGATAAACTAAATTATACCACTTCAAATTTTAATTTAGCAATTACACTGGTAAGATAAATCCCACTTGTTTAATGTACTATGTATTTACTATGTACTATGTATTTAATGTACTATGTATTATATGTATTTACTGAAATAGATTTACTAATATCTTATTAAAAATTTTATATCTATATTCATAAGGACAATATGTTATAATTTTCTTTTCCTGTAATGTCTTCATTAGTATTTGGTTATCAAATTGGAAACAGTTCCCACTCTTCCATTTTTCAGGAGTCTGTGAAAGACTGGTATTGTTTCGTACTGAAGTGTTTGACAGAATTCACCAGTGAAATCTTCCAGACCTAGGTTTTTATCCGGGAGATTTTTTTGGGACAAATTCAATTTCCATAATAGATAAATTAGAAGTCGAGTGCAGTGGCATATGCCTGTAATCTCAGTGATTCAGGAAGCAGAAGCAGGAGGATTCCAAGTTTGAGGCCAGCCTCAGTAACTGAGTAAGACCCTGCCTCCAAATAAAAAACAAAAAGGGAGCTGAGATGCAGCTCAGTGATAGAGTGCTCCTGGATTCAATGCTTAGTACCAAAATAGGTAGGTAGGTAGGTAGGTAGGTAGGTAGAAAATTCGCACGTTTTATCTAAGATTCACATTTCCTGGCATGAAATAAAGTAATCTGTAGCATTCCCTTATCAGACTTTGAATGGTTATAGTATCCACACTAATAACATCCTATTTCTACCTCAAGTAAAATTTATATTCTCCTCCTTCCTCCATCTCTTTCTCATGGTCACCCCTGCTAGGAGCTTTTCAACTTTATTCATATCTTCAAAGAATAAATTTTTACTTCATTTATGTTTTTCTGTGTCTCATTTCTTTGATCTCTATATTTAATATTTCCTTTTGTTAACTTTCTGGGGATTTAATTTGCTCAATGTTTCTTTCTAGATGGAAATCTAGATCATTTCTTTTTTTCTAAAATAAATATTTAAATCTACAAATTTCCTTCTAAGAACTGATTTAGTTGCATCCTTCAAATTTTGGTATTTTTATTTCTATCATTGAGTTTAAAATAATTTCTACTTTTTCTACTTCTTCTCTAGCCTCTAAAATATTTTCCAGTATAATGTTTAAATTCCAAATATTCTGACTTTTCTAGATATTTTATGGATTATTATTTCCAATTTCACTCTGTTATGCTGAGAGAACATTCTTTGTAAGACTTCAATCTTTTAAAATGCATGGAGATTATAGCCCAGCATATGATTTATATCTTAGTAAATGTGCCCTTCAACAGAATTTACCATTTCTGATATGGTATTCTATAAATGTCAATTAACTTAAAGTCGGATATTGTCTATATCCTTAGAGATATTTAATTCATTGAAAAAGGGGTACAACAATCTCCAACCATGATTATGAAATTGTCTTTCTTATTTTAGATTTTTAAGTATTTGTTTTGTACATGTTGAAGTTCTATTATGTGCCAATATATTCATGATTGGTATATATTCCTGATGAATCGACATCTTTATCATTATGAAATGCCTCTCTTGAGCTTTGAAAATATTCCTTGTCTCTATATCTATTTTTTTGTTATTAAGATTATTACTACAGGTTTCTTAGGCTTTCTTAGGCATGATATATAGTATACCTTTCTTCATTTTTCTACTTTCAACCTCTTTAGGTATTTAAATTAAATAACATTATGGCTCTCATAGGCAGTATATGGTCTGGCCTTGATTTTCTAATTCAGAACTGACAATATCTGCATTTTATTACTATATTAGTCCATTAATATTTGACGTATAGGAATACCTCAGAGATATTGTGGGCTTGGTTCCAGACAACTATAATAAAGCAAATATCATGATAGTCAGTCATACAAATTTTCTAATTTCCTGCTACATACAAAAGTTATATTTAAAACATATTATTAAGTGTCAAACAGTACTGTCTTTAGAAAATTTACATCTCTAATTTAAAAATACGTTAGGGCTGGGGACATAGTTCAGTGGTAGAGTGCTTGCCTAGCATGTGTGAGGCCCTGAGTTCAATCCCCTGTACAAAGAAATTTAAGAAATTAAAAACAAACAGAATATGTTAAAAATAATTTATTGCTTAAAAATGCTAATGTCATCTCAGCTATCAGAAAAAAAATGGTACAATAGATTTGCTCAGCATACTGTTACCACAAACCTTCTATTTATAAAAAACAGAAATGATGGAATAGAAAAAGGCTGCATTCCTAGTTGCTCCATGGCTCAGAATTCAAGCAGCAAGAGTACTGTACCTCAGCAAAGCAGGTGAAAGATTTCACTAAAAGTCAATATTGGACTTGTTAGAGAGTTAGAAATTTGGGTACATTAAACAAAGAAGAAGGTGTACATCGGAGCCAAGCCAGTTGCAGCAAGAGCAGTGAGTGGTAGCAACATTGGTTCACCACAGAGGGAGGGAGAAGACTGAGAGACATACAGATTAGGTATGGAAAAACCTCAGATCAGAAAAGCAGCCTGAACTTAGCTGATAAAGAGGCTGCACTATGCATTGGTGCTTGAAAATTGCTCTATGCTTCTCAATTAACCATGGACAGTTAGGCAGGGAGCTATGCTGCAGTTGCTGCTGTAGGAGCTGGGAAATCATAATAAATACTGTCACACTGTTGTGTCAAGTGCCTACTGTGTGGCCGAGGGTGGACCTAGGAGAAAATGAGTGTAACAGGCACAGAGAAGATTGCACCAGGGGGATTCGAGTCAGAAAAGAGAAGGTGAGCCCAATTAGCTTCTCCTTTGAATTTGGCAGCTCACAGGATCCACTGAAGCAGGTCAGGAATCTGAAAAGGTGGGTATAAATATATTCAGGGACTAAGTCTGGAAGGCTGTATTCATGGGCAGCAGTGTGTGGAGAACATGCTCTCCTGCCCCATGAGTAGAATTCTTGGTAGGCTCCTGAGATCAGATACTCAACAGAGATTGCAATTACCAGGCCCTAGAGGATGTGTTGATCTAATCTTTCCAGTGTTGACATCACTCAACAAAGTCTCTCAGGCCTGATTAGACCTAAGCCCCACCCACAAGAACTCCCCTCAGAAATCTGCAGTAGTCCCACGCTGAGAGCACACCCATCTGGTCTGTGCAGACAAAACTCCAACTGACGGATGGTACTTCCCCACTCTATCCCACCTCATACTGATGAGAAGGGCAGCTGAGACTTATTTCAACTAGCTTCTGTCTTAGGCCACTCCAATGGGCAACACAGAGAACAACATAAGAAAAGGGATAACACATAAATACAGTTATCTCATACTAGACAAAGGTACCAAAAACATTCATTGGAAAAAAAAGATAGCTTCTTCAACAAATAGTGCTGGGAAAACTGTAAATCCATATGTAGTAAAATGAAATTAAACCTCTCTCACCCTGCACAAAACTCAACTCAAAGTAGACCAAAGACCTAGGAATTAGACCAGAAACCCTGCACAGACTAGAAGAAAATGTAAGACCAATACTCCAACATAACAGCTCAGGAACTAATTTTCTTAACAAGATCCTTAAAGCATAATAAGTAAAATCAAGAATAATAAATGGGACGGCATCAAACTAAAATGCTTCTTCACAGGAAAGGAAACAATCAAGAACATGAAGAGAGAGCCTACAGAATAGGAGAAAATTTTTGCCACCTTCACCTCAGATAGGGCATTAATTTTCAGTATATACAAAGAATTCAAAAAAACTTAACATAAAAAAAAACCCAATCAAAGGAATTGAACAGATACTTTTCAAAAGAAGAAACACAAATGGAAAACAAATATATGAAAAAATGTTCAGTATCTCTAGGAATTAGAGAAAAGCAAATTAAAAATACACAGAGATTCCATCACACTCCAGTCAGTATGTCAATTATCAAGAATATAAGAAACAATAAATATGGTGAGGATGTAGGGAAAAGGGTACACCCATACACTGTTGATGGGACAGCAACTTGGTGCAACCACTCTGGAAAGTAGTATGAAGATTCCTCAAAAACTAAGAGTGGAACCACCATTGGACTTAGCTCTCCCAGCATATAAATAAAAACTCTAAAATCAGCATACTACAGTGACACAGCCACATTAATGTTTATAGCAACACAATTCACAATAGTTAAGCTATGAAGCCAATCTAGGTTCTCTTCAACAGATGAATGGATAAAGAAAATGTGGCATATATACACAATGGAATATTACTCAGCCATAAGAAGAATGAAATTATGGCATTTGCCAGGAGATGGAAGGATCTGGAGACTATCATGCTAAGTGAGATAAGACAATTCCAAAAAACCAAAGGTTATTTTCTCTGATATGTAGAAGCTAAACCACAATAAGGGGGCAGGGAATAAGAACAGAATTTCAGTATATTAGACAAAGGGGGAAAATGGGGAAAAAATGGAGACAGGAAAGAGAGTTGAATGAATCTGACATAATTTTCCTGTGTACACATATGAATACACCACAATGAATCTCATCATAGGGTATATTCACTAGAATGGGGTCCTAATTAGAGTAAGCTATATTCCATGTTTGTATATCAAAATGGATTCTACTATGAAGTACAACTAAAAAGAATATAAATAAATAAATAAATAAATAGGTGGATGGACGGAAGGAAGGGGTTAACACCCCTCACCCTTGCTTACTCTCAGTACATAGCTCAAAAAGAAAGAGACAGGTTGGCATGGATGGTGACCATCCATTCTTGTCAACAATTCTGACAACCTCAGTGGAGACAATTCTGTCTTTTTCAATAAAAATCTTTTTTTTTCTTTGTGTATAATCTGTTTGTGTGTGCATGAGAGAGGGTTCCTGTTCTGTTTATTGGTTCAGGACATAATTGTTTCTCTTTTTTTCATTTTTAGCATTTTTTAATGTGGTTATTTTTCCTTGCCTTGTCTTTTGAGGGTTAGGGTTTTTGGTTTGTATATTTGGGTTTTGTTTTGTATTGTTTTCATTTGTTTATCTTGTTTCTCTTTCTTTTCTATTTTTTTAAGTCAATTTGAAAACTTCATTGGCTAATAGACAACTGCCACACATCCTTCCCACCACCATCCTACTATTCCTGAATTTAATTTGCAAAGGGAAGCAGAGACCAAAAAGGATTTCTTAGGCACCCAACAAAATTGAAGTGGGAAAAAATATGCTTACAGTTACAGAAAATAAAGCTTGTCTCAGTTAAGAGAAGATTTTTCTTTGTAGATATTTTTAAATAGCTTTATTTTCCATTTAGGAACTACGGAAAATACCTATTTATAATGTTTGGAAGGGCACTCCATTTTGTAATAGATGGTCTTCCAGATTCTTTTCAAATCGTGTTCACGCTTCCCATAAATTGATGCTATCTAGCACAGCCTTCTATTCAGCTTTCTGACATCAAGAATTTACAGAGAGGCAAGAATTCTTGCCCGATCAGTTTCCACAATGCAGCCATTTGATACCATCTCATCCAAAATGATGTGTACTTTATCCAAATTAAACATTATATCTAGTTCACTCACTCAGCTGAAGTACTCATCTAAAACTTCGACAAAATTATGGATGAATTCATAGCTATCTCAATCTCAGCATCATTAACTCCAACCACAATGAGGAGAGCTTAATACTGCCGATATATCAGCTTAAAATTCTTATATTCAGTGAAAGAGCATTGTTCATTGGATGGAGAGAGATAGCTTTTTATGACTTCTGTTTCCAGCAGTGTACACTTATTAATCTCCACATGCTCATAGTAGTTAGAAAGTCAGGTCTGCCCTTGTTTATTCACCATAAGGAAAAATTTTATCATTTTTTCCTGGTCAGTGTTTTTCCAAATATAGTTTAAAAGTTATGGCAAGGGATGTCTGTAACTGGAAACTTGCTGGGGTCGGTGTGTGGGATGGCTGCCACAGAGGGGTTCCCAGCCCAGTGCTGGGATGGGGGCAGGGGATGTGGGGATGTGGGGCCAGGATTCCCTTCAGCATGAGCCCTCTTCTTGGGAGGCCAAGAGGAACATACCTGCACGGCCTCTTTTTTTTCTTATCCTGCTAACAGCTAAATTCTATTCTCTCTTCCTTTCTCCCTTTACTTCATTTCTCCTCTTCCTTATACTATCTCCTACTACATCTCTTCTGCATTCTCTGTTCACTTTTTTGAAATTATAAACTCTTTTCTACCTTTCTAACACATTCTTTTCTCTAAATTAACTATATTTTACTATCTTTAAGAACTAATTGGTTTAAATAACTCCTGTCCCCATTATTAATGCTGGTGCAAGTATTACTGCTGTGGATGACATAGTTGACACCTGCTGTTTGCTTTAAAGCCAGATCTAGTTCCTGGTTATTGTTTTTACTATTGACAATTGCTGACCACATAGTTCCATATTTTGTGGTAATGCTGTATATGTCATAATAGAAACTGGGTATTTATTTTAATGCTATCTATTATTTCCATTAGTTGTTGCTATTGTTTATTTAGCTCAATTCAGTGAGATGCTGGAAATCTATAGAGACACTACAAGTTCGCAGGGTAGAAACTCTGCTATTGAAATAAACTCAACCAAAAGCACCTCACTCCACATATAAATTAATGACACTCAATCTCCAGCTCTAATTTAATACAAAGACTAGATAAGACCAAAATTCAAACTCAAAACCAGTAAAAATGGATGGGGTGGGCCCTCAGGTCCTACCTACAGACATCCACTGCTACAGCAAAAAAAGAGGCAGCAGATACCACACTACAAAGGGGTGTCCATCTAGATTACTTTAGAACACTCTGACAAGTGAAGACTGTGCCCTAAAAAGGTCCACATATAACAGAGAAGAGAAATTCCTCCCAACAGATGCATAAAACCAACACAGGAATACAAGAAATATGAAATAACAAAGTAACACGACACCTCCTAAAGTTCATAATTCACTAGCAACCGGTCCCAAAGACATTAAAGTGGATGAAATATCAGATAAAGAATCATTATAAAAATGATTAATGAATTCTAAGAGAACCCAGAAAAACAAATGAATTAATTACTAAAGGCAGTAAAGGATATGAATAAGAAATTCCATAAGGAGATAGAAATAATTTTAAAGAATCAAACAGAAATCTTGGAAATGAAAGACAATAAATCAAATAAGATGTTCAATTGAAAGTCTCTCTAATAGAGTAGACCATACTGAAGACAGAATCTCAGAGACGGAAAACAAAGTGGCCAGACTTGTTCAATTCAGACAGTATTAAAGAAAAAGAAAATAAGTAATCATGATCAGGTATACAAGATATAGAAGAACTCTGGGACAACAATAAGAGACCAAATTTAAGAATCACTGGAATTAAGGAGGGCTGTAAGATGCAGGTTAAGGGGATTAATAATCTCTTCAGGGAAATACCAACAGAAAATTTTCCAAACCTTCGGAATGAGATGAACATCTACATATAGGAGGCATTCAGACTCCCCAACAGAAAAGATCAAAAAATAATCACAACACTTTATAATTAAAATGTTTAACATATAGAATAAGGATAGAACTTTAAAAGCCTCAAGAAAAAAACATCAGGTCCCATTTAAAGGCAAGTCTATCAGAATCATTTCTGATTTCTCAATACAAACTGAAAGTCAGAAGGGCTTGAAATGATGGGTTCTAAGTCCTGAAAGAAAAAAATAAAACTGTCAACAAAGACTGCTATATCCAGGAGCCTTCAAAATTGAAGAGAAAATAAAAACCTCTTAAAATAAGCAGAAACTACAAGAATTCATGAGTACTAATCCAGCACTACAGAACTTAAAGAAATACTCCACACAGAAGAAATCAAAGACAAACCCCAGAGCACACAAATGAACAAATCTCGTCTAAAGAGTAGCTAAGGAAATAAGAAACAGGACCAAATTAAACATGATGAATGAATCAAAATGGCAGGAATTAATAAATATCTAACTTTTTAACCTTTTTTATATTGTTTTTTAATTTGTTCTAATTAGTTATACATAACAGTAGAATGCATTTATACATTTTGATAAATCATACATAAATGAAGTGTAATTTCTCATTTTTCTGATTGTACATATTGTAGGATCACATCAGTCATGCAGTCATATATGTCATGAGGTAATACTGTCTATTTCACTCTACTATCCTTCCTACCTCCACACCCCTTCCCCTCCCTTCACTCCCCTCTACCTAATATAAAGTAACTCTGTTCTTCCCAAGCTCCACGACCTTATTGTCAATTAGTATCCGCATATCAGAAAAAACATTCAGCCTTTGGTTTTTTGGGTTTGGCTTATTTCATTTAGCATGATATTCTCCAACTCCATCCACTTACCTGCAAATGCCATAATTTCATTCTTCTTTAAAGCTGAGTAATATTCCATCATATATATATATGTATATATATATATGATGTGTATATATATACACATACACACACATACCACATTTTCTTTATCCATTCATCTATTGAAGTGCACCTAGGTTAGTTCCATAGTTTAGCTATTATGAATTGAGCTGCTATAAACACTGATGTGGCTGCATCACTGTAGTATGCTGATTTTAAGCCCTTTGAGTATAAACTGAGAAGTGGGATAGCTGGGTCAAATGGTAGTTCCATTCCAAGTTTTCTGAGGAATCTCCACACTGCTTTCCACATTGGCTGCACCAATTTACAGTCCCACCCCAATGCATGAGTGTACCTTTTTCCCCACATCCTCACCAACATTTATTGTTGCTTGTGTTCTTGATAATTGCCCTCTGACATCTAACTTTTAATGTTCATGGTCTTAAGTCTCCAATTAAAAGACATAAGCTGGAAGAATATATTAAAAACAAGAACTACATGTTGCTTGCAAAAGATGCATCTTACACACAAAGACAACCATAGGCTGAAAGTAAAAGGATGGAAACTGATAGACCAAATGGAACCCCAAAAAAGTAGAAGTAGCTATTCTCATCCAACAAAAATAACTCAAACTAAAATTAATCAGCAGAGACAAAGAAGGTCGCTTCATACTGGTAAAGGGAAAAATCCAAAAAGCGGCTGTAACAATAATAAATATTTATGGATACAACTAATTCTATAAAAGAGGCACGACTCAAATGGAAGCCTCAGATAGGTCCCAGTGCAATAATACTGGGTGATTTCAACACACCTCTCACCGTTAGAGGTCATCTAAACATAAACTTGGTAAAGACACTTTGGACCTGAAAAATAATATAAATCAAATGTACTTAACAGATATCTATAAAATATTTCATCCAACAACAGCTGAATACACTTTCTTCTCAGCGGCTCATGGAAACTTCTCCAAAATAGATCATATTTTAGCCCACAAAGCAATGCTTAACAAATAGAAAAATATTGATATAATTCCTTGCATTTTATCAGATAATAATGGAATGACATTAGAAATCAACATGACAAAACCCTACTGAAACTATATATATAAACACATGGAAATTGAAAAATACACTTTTGAATGATGAATAGGTGATAAACAAAATGAAGGGAGCAATTTAAAACTCTTAGACTCAAATGAGAATAGGGATACAACATATCAGAACCTCCAGAACACTATGAACACAGTTCTAAGAGGAAAGCTTAGAGCTATGAGTGACTGCATAAGAAATCAGAAAGATCCCAAATAAATAACATACTGATACATCTCAAGGTCCTCAAAAAAGAACAAACCAATTCTAAAATCAGTAGAAGAAAGGAAATAATGAAGATCAGAACCATAATCAATGAAATTGAGAATAAAAAACAATACAGGGCTAGGGGTATGGCTCAATGGTAGAGTGCTCACCTAGCTTGTATAAGTCACTGGGTTCAACCCTCAGTACCATATAAAAATAAATAAATAAAGGTATCATGTCCATCTACAACTAAAAAAAATTTAAAAAAAACAATACAAAAGATCAACAAAACGAAGAGTTGGTTCTTTGAAAAGATAAAAAACATTGGTAAGCTCTTAGCCAAACTAGCCAAAAGAAAAAGATAGAAACCCCAAACCAATGAAATTAGAGATAAAAAAGAAGAAAATACCACAGACATCACAGAAATCTAGAAGATCATTAGGGACTACTTGGAAAAATTATACTCCAATAAACTGAAAAATAGAAGAAATGGATACGTTTCTAGACAAATAAGATCTGCTAAACTGAACTGAGAGGACACAGAAAACAGACCAGTAACTTATAATGGGATAGAAGAAGTAATAAAAAGATTTTCAACAAACAAAAGCCCAGGACCAGATGGATTCTCAACTGAATTCTACCAAACCTTTAAAAAAGAACTAATGCCGACTTAAAATTTGTTTCGGATCCAAGATGGCCGACTAGAGGGAGGCTGCATTCCTTGTGACTCCAAAACTTGGGTTTCAAGCAGAGGAAAATCTGTTTCTCTGTGAGGCAGTCTTTGCTGCTCATAGATCCCCTGCTGTTTACCCCATTTGTCCACTTTGATCACCTGCAGTCTGCCAGCATATTGACTACATTTTGAGTGCAAATCGCTCACTGACTGCCACCTATCATCCACCATTTGCCTGTTTGCCTGCCCTTGACCTGCCCACCACCTGCCTTTCACCTACCCATCACCCACTGACCAAGGTCCACCTGCCAATCATTCACCAGTAGCCTGCAGACCACCCGCAGACCACCAGCATGTCGCCAGCTGCCTGCTGTTTCCTGGAAGTCCACTGTCATAATACCCACAGGTTTGGTTACATGTGGCTGCCACCATTTGGGGAAAACAGCCAGGACCTGCAGGATCCCCCAGCCTGACTGACCCCACCCTACCTCCAGGAACCCCAGACTGACTGACCTCACACTGCCTCCAGGGCCCTTGACCCGAGTGACTCCACCCCACACAAACTCAGCACCCACGCCCTGTGCTGCAGCTCCCCATTTGCCAAAATGTTTGGAAACCAGTGCGACCATCTTGGATTATCCTGGAAGCAGATACTGTCATCCTTAGGTGGAACAAATCCCATCCTGAGATGCTTGCTGGAACTGGAAGCTCATTGTCAGGTACCTCTCATTGCATCAGGCTACTGAAGACTGGGAGGTTTGAAGGTTTGAATAATATATGACTGTTATAGTATAGATTTTTTTTCCTCCTTTTTGAAAACTTTTAAATTTTTATTTCTTTATTTTTCTTGTTCTCTATTTTCCTTTTGTTTACCTATTTCCTCAGAGTCTCTTTCTCCCTTCTCTCATGCTAACAACCAACTTCTTTTGACTACACTTTTACTTTTCCTATGATCTAGAACTTCTTTATACACTTTTCTTATCCCATTAACAGTTATATCCTACACCCCTCCCCATCCTCTTTGTCCTCCATTAGAAACTGCAGACCTCATTGCAAATCGGTTATACAAATATGCAAATCTATTTGTAGATAATAATTGAACTCATCCTGTTTGTTATGACAATATTGTTAACATCTTCATAGGGGCTATTTGGTTAAGGGTTGTATATTGTCTGCACTGGGTGCTGCTAATATTGATCTCTCCCTTAAACAAGAAGTTTTGGAAACCTGCAGGGTCATTATAAGCCTTTGGGGGGAAAGTGCAAAACCCCAGATCTGCATTGCTAGAGGGGAAGATACATGAACAACATAAAAAAAAACAAGGGAAGAAAGTGTTCCAAACAAACCAAGATTCCATATTAATAGAATCCAATGACAGCATGGTAGAAGAAATGTCAGACAAGGAGTTCAGAATATACATAATTATAATGATAAGCAAGGAATGATCACTCCAATAAGCAGTTGAAAGAGCAACTGCAGGAAGCAGAAGACCATTTCAACAAAAAGATAGAGATTCTGAAAAAGAACCAAATAGAAATCCTTGAGATGAAGGAAACAATAAACCAAATAAAAAACTCAATGGAAACATTACCAACAGACTAGATCACGAGGAAGACAGAACCTCAGACAATGAAGACAAAATATTGAATCCTAAAAATAAACTTGCCCAAACAGAGAAGATGGTAAGAAATCATGAACGGAATCTCCAAGAACTATGGGATATCATGAAAACACCAAATTTAAGAATTATCAGGATTGAGGAATGAACAACCTATTCAACAAAAAAACATCAGAAAATTTCCCAAACCTGAAGAATAAAATGGAAAATCAACTACAAGAGGTTTACAGAACACCAAATGCACAAAATTACAACAGATCCACACCAAGGCACATTATAATGAAAATGCCTAACATACAAAATAAGACAGGATTTTAAAGGCTGTGAAAGAAAAGCATCAGATTACATATGGGGGAAACCAATACAGATATCATCAGATTTTTCAGCCCAGGCCCTAAAAGCTAGAAGGGTCTGGAACAACATATTTCAAGCTCTGAAAGAACATGATTGCCAACCAAGAATCTTATACCCAACAAAACTAACCTTCAGATTTGAAGACAAAATAAAATCCTTCCATGACAAACAAAAGTTAAAAGAATTTACACATAGAAAATCTGCACTACAAAACATTCTCAGCAAAATATTCCATGAGGAAGAAATGAAAAACAACAATGTAAGTAAGCAAAGGGAGGAAATACCCTAAAGGAAAAGCCAATCAAAGGAGAAAGCAAGTCAAGTTAAAAACCAAAACTAAGCCAAAATGACTGGGAATACAAATCATATCTCAATAAAAACCCTGAACATTAATGGCCTAAAATCATTCATCAAAGGACATAGACAGGCAGATTGGATTAAAAAGAAAGACCCAACAATATGCTACCTTCAAGAGACTCATCTCACAGAAAAGAAATCCACAGACTAAAGGTGAAAGGATGGGAAAAAACCTAACATGTACATGGACCCAGTATAAAAGCAGGGGTTTCCATCCTTAGATAGAGTGGACTTCAAGCCAGAGTTAGTCAGAAGGAATAAAGAAGGTCACTGCATATTGATTAAGGGAACCATAAATCAGGAAGACATAAAGATCATAAATATTTATGCCCCAAACAACAGTGCATTCATGTACATCAAACAAATCCTTCTCAATTCCAAGAATCAAACAGACCACAACACAATAATTCTGGGTGACTTTAACACACCGCTGTCACCACTGGATAGATCTTCCAAACAAAAACTAAACAAAGAAACCATAGAACTCAATAACACAATCAATAACCTAGACTTAACAGATATAGAATATTCCATCCATCAACAAGCAAATACATTTTCTTCTCAGCAGCATATAGATCCTTCTCTAAAATAGATCATACATTATGCTACAAAGCAGTCCTTAGTAAATGCAAAAAAATAGAGATACTACCTTGTATTCTATCAGATCATAATGGAATAAAATTAGAAATCAATGACAAAATAAAAAACAGAAACTACTCCAATACCTGGAGACTAAATAGTATGTTACTGAATGAAGCGTGGATAACAGAAAATATCAGGGAGGAGATAAAAAATTTCTTAGAGGTAAATGAGAATGATGATACAACATATCATAATCACTGGGATACTATGAAATCAGTACTAAGAGGAAAATTCATTGCATGGAGCACATTCAAGAAAAGAATAAAATCAACAACTAAATGACCTAACATTACATCTCAAAGCCCTAGAAAAAGAAGAGCAGAACACCACCAAAAGTAGTAGAAGACAGGAAATAATTAAAGTCAGAGCTGAAATCAATGAAATTGAAACAAAAGAAACAATTCAAAAAATTGACAAAACAAAAAGTTGGTTCTTTGAGTAAACAAAATAAACAAAATAAGTAAACCCTTAGCCACACTAACAAAAGGAGAAAACTCAAATTACTAAAATTACTCAAATTACTCAAATTTGTGATGAAAAAGGAAATATCACAACACACAAAACATAATTTAGAAGCTACTTTGAAAACCTATACTCCAACAAAATAGAAAATCCCAAAGACATCAACAAATTTTCAGAGACATATGATCCTCCCAAATTGAACCAAGAGGATATACACAATTTAAACAGATCAATTTCAAGCAATGAAATAGAAGAAGCCATCAAAAGCCTACCAACCAAGAAAAGCCCAGGACCAGACGGATTCTCAGCTGAGTTCTACAAGACATTCAAAGAAGAACTTACACCAATACTCCTCAAAGTATTTCATGAAAGGAGGGAACCCTTCCAAATTCATTCTATGAAGCTAGTATCACTCTCATACCAAAACCAGACAAAGACACATCAAAGAAAGAAAACTTTAGACCAAAGTCTCTGATGAATATAGACGCAAATATCCTTAACAAAATTCTGGCAAATCCATACAAAAATATATTAAGAAGACAGTGCACCATGATCAAGTGGGGTTCATCCCAAGGATGTAAGGTTGGTTCAACATCCAGAAATCAATAATATAATTAATTACATCAATAGACTTAAGGTTAAGAATTACATGATTATTTCAATAGATGCAGAGAAAGCATTTCACAAAATACAACACCCTTCATGCTCAAAACACTAGAAAAAATAGGGATGATAGGAACATACCTCAACATTGTAAAGGTTATTTATGCTAAGCCCATGGCCAGCATCATTCTTAATGGAGAAAACCTGAAAGCATTCCCTTTAAAAACTGGAACTAGTCAGGGATGCCCACTGTCACCATGTCTATTCAACATAGTTTGAAATACTAGCCAGAGCAATTAGACAGACCACAGATATTAAAGGAATATGAATAGGAAAAGAAGAACTCAAGTTGTCACTATTTGCCAATGACATGATTCTATACTTACAGGATTTAAAAAACTCCACCAGAAAACTTATAGACCTAAATGAATTCAGCAAATAGCAGGATATAAAATAAACACACATAAATTTAATGCATTTCTATACATAAGCGATGAATTATCTGAAAGAGAAATGAGAACAACTTCATTCACAATAGCCTCAAAAAAGTAAAATGCTTGGGAAATAATCTAACAAAAAAGGTGAAAGACCTCTACAATGAAAACTACAGAACATTAAAGAATGATATTGAGGAAGACCTTAAAAGATGGAAAGATCTCCCATGTTCTTGAATAGGCAGAATTAATATTATCAAAATATCCATACTTTCAAAGGAGCTATACAGATTTAATGCAATTCCAATTAAAATCCTAATGACATTCCTCATAGAAATAGAGAAAGCAATCATGAAATTCATTTGGAAGAACAAAAGACCCAGAAAGCCAAAACAATCCTGGGCAGGAAGAGTAATACAGGGTGTATCACAATACCAGACCTTAAACTCTACTATAGAGCAATAGTAACAAAAACAGCATGGTATTGGCACCAAAACCAACAGGTAGACCAGTGGTACAGAATAGAAGACACAGACACAAACCCACATAAGTACTGTTATCTCACACTAGGATGGTTTAATACATACAAAATAATAAACGTAATTCATCACATAAATAGAATTAAGGACAAAAATCATTTAGTCAATAGATACGGAGAAGGCCCTTGACAAAATTCAGCACCCATTCATGATAAAAACATTAAAGAAACCAGGGACAGAAGGAACTGACCTCACATCATAAAGGTTACATATGAAAACCCCAAAGCCAACCTCACAATAAATGGGGAAAAACTGAAAGCATTTCTTTAAAGACTGGGATGTCTACCCTCACCACTCCAATTTAATATAGTGCTAGAAATTCAAGCCAGAATAATTAGGCAGGAGAAGGAAATAAAAAGAATAAATACAAGAAAATAAGTCAAATTATCACTTTGTGGATGATATGATCCTATACCTAGAAGATCCAAAAAAAAACCTCCACCAAAAACAGCTAGAGCTAATAAACAAATTTGGCAAAGTAGCAGGTTATGAAAATAACATTCAAAAATCAATAGTTTTCTCATATACCAATCTGCTGAGAAAGAAATCAGGAAGACAATTCCATCCACAATTGTCTCAAACCAAAACAAAATACCTAGGAATAAATCTAACCAGGGAGATAAAAGACCTATACAATAAAAACTAGAGAACACTGAAGGAAGAAATTTAAGAAGACACAGCAATATACACATTCATTGCAATCCCCATCAAAATACCAATGACATTCTTCAGAGAACTAGAAAAAACAAACCTAAAATTAATTTGGAAGATTAAAAGATGCAAAAAAACCAGAGCAATTCTAATCCAAAAAAAAAAATGCTGGAAACATCACAATACCTGACTTCAAATTATACTACAGAGCCATAGTAACAAAAACTGTAAGACACTGGCATAAAAACAGACACAAAAACCAATGATACAAAATATAAGACATAGAGACAAACTCACACATCTACAGTCATATGAACCTTAGTAAAGGTGCCAAAAACAAATTATTTAACAAATTGTGCTAGCAAAATTGGTTATCCATTTAAGAATGAAACTAGACCCTTATCTCTCACCCTGCACAAAAATCAACTCAGAATCAATTGCAAACCTAGGAATTAGGCCAGAAACTATGCAACTCCTAGAAGAAAACATAGGGTCAACACTCCAGCATATAGGCATAGGCAACAACTTTCTCAAAGAACCCCTAAAGATCAGGAAATAATGCCAAGAGTTAATACATATGACGGAATCAAATTAAAAAGCTTCTGCCATCAAAAAATTAGAAATGTAAAGAAAGAACCCACAGAATGGGAGGAAATCTTTGCTAGCTATTCTTCTGACAAAGAATTAGTATCTAAAATATATAAAAACTCATAAAATTTGCACCAAGAAAATCAAATAATCCAATTAATAAGTTGGCAAATTAATTAAAGAGACATTTTTCAAAAGAAGAAATATAAATGGCCAACAAATATGTGAAAAATGTCCAACATCATTAGCCATTAGGGAAAAGCAAATCAAAACTACACTGAGATTTCATCTATCACACAAGTCAGAATGGCAGTCATCAAGAATACAAATAATATTAAATATTTACCCTGAAAAATTAAAGTCATCATACTATAGTGATACAGGCATACCCACACTTACAGCAGCACAATTCACAACAAACTATGGAATCAGACTAGGTTTACATCAATGTTTAAATGGATAAAGAAAATGTGGCATATATACAAAATGGAGTTTTATTTAGCACATATTTAGTACACTGAAAACCTCTGCTTCCACTCAAAATTCAAAAACTATTGCCAGGCATGGTGGCACGTGCCTATAACTCTAGCTAGTAAGGAAGATGAAGCAGGAGAATAGGAAACTTGAGGCCAGCCTGGGCAATTCAGTGAGACCCTCTCTCAACATGAAGAAGGGACTTCGGTGCTCAGTGGTAGAGTATTTGACTAATATGTGTAAGGTCTTGGGTTCAATACCCAGTCCTGCAAAACATAAAGTATGTATTTAATACTTATTGATCATCAACCACTATTTAAAGACTTAAGAATAAAACAACCAATGTGACCCTGACATCATAAGCTTACTGCGATTTTAGGTTGTTTTCTACAAAGTTGATGTCTCTCCAATCTCTTAAACCATAGGATATGGAACTTTTTAAAAATGAAGATTGTAGGCTCCTCCCCAAGCTTACCCACTTTTAAATATATGAGTACGGAAAATGAATGTACACACACATGGGAAACACACGAATGTATTTTTAAGCTGTTCAGATAATTCTAACTCAACCAAAACATAGGTGAGCACTCTACTATAATTATAAGGATTGATCTCAATCCAGAAAGATAAAAAATCTTTGAAAGTAATTGTTACAGTATATGTCGGGGTATTCCGGGTACCTCCGGCTCTATGCTAAGATGGCAGCTGGCAGGTTGGCAACGCGGTTTTGTGTTGTAGTAAACAAGTCGCTCTCATCACGGAAGTAGATACTTGATTGGCTTGAGCATCCACCCGACCTGATGATGCGGAGCACATATATAAGGACTAGGCAGGAGGGTAGTGAGGGGAGAACGCCATGAGGAACGCCATGAGAATGCCAGGAGAACGCCATGAGTATGCCAAGAGAACGCCATGAGAACGCCATGAGAACGCCATGAGGGATGCCATTAACAGCAGCTGTGTAACATGTGTTAGGCGCTAGAATAAAGTGTGTTAAAAGCAACAACCTTGTGTCGTGCCTTACTGCGGGCGGAAAGACAGCGATAAATGGTGCCGAAAACCCGGGATCCAAAAACGAAACTAAAATAGTCGGTAAGTAATTCATGTAAGTACTATCTTTATTTTTGTCTTTTATCTAAAGGAAAGTTTGCCAAGGAGCAACTAAGGTTCACGGTAAAGCAACGATCCAAGGTTCATGGTAAAGTGACTTAAACAAGGTTCATGGTAAAATGACTTAAACAAGGTCCACGGTTGAGTGGCTTAAACAACGTCCATGGTAGAGTGGCTCAATCAGGTCCGCAGAGAAGCGGCTTAAACAGTAAAAATGGGCTCCGAGGTCTCCAGACTCCGTATGGAGAGCCCTTTAAGGGCATTACTGAAAGCCAATGGGACTCCCTTAAAATCTCAAACAGCAAGGGCATTCTTAAAGACGATAGAACATCAAGCCCCCTGGGTTTTAGATGAGGGCCTATTAAATGTTCCACAATGGGAGCATTTAGGAGAATATTTACGAAAAGCTAATGCTCAACAGCCACTGCCGACAGGCATGATGGCTATATGGGCCCTTGTTAAGGGCTGTTTGACTGCTAAAAAGGACAAGTTTAAGGATCCTATAGAAGAGGGAAATACTATTTTAGAGGAAGTGAAAGAAGAACGATCTTTGCGATCTGTCCAGTCCTCAGAAACAGGAAGTGAAGATGAGGAAGAACTTACCGGGGAGGACTTAGAGGCAAAGTTTAAGGACTTAAAATTAGAGAACTTACGTCCTCCACCCACAGCACCACCTCTTCCCTATGCTAGCTATTGCTCAGGGACATGTTCATATAATCCATCAGGTGCTTGGGCAGATCTATCTAATACCTGTTTCCCAGTTCTTGAGGACGCTCAAAACCAGAGGTATCATCAAGCTTTAGATTTCAAATTAGTTAAACAGTTAAAGGAAGCAGTTAATACTTATGGACCTCAAGCTGCCTTTACAGTATCATTGTTGGAGTCAGTGGCAGGGCTCAATTTGGTCCCCAGAGATTGGGTAAATCTAACTAGAGCCACCCTTTCTGGAGGACAGTATTTAATGTGGAAAACAGCTTGGCAAGAATATTGCATAGATACAGCAAAACGTAATGTTGCCGCAGGCAATCCCAACTGGAATGTGGATATGTTAATGGGTCAAGGGAACTATGTAGCAATCCAGGCCCAGATAACGTATCCTCCAGCGGTATGTATGCAAATAGTAGCCACTGCAACAAAAGCTTGGAAAACACTGCAAGGATCTGACGATTTACAGGGTCAATTATCCAAAGTTATTCAGGGATCAAATGAGCCTCATGCTGATTTTGTGGACCACCTAATTCAAACTGCTTCTCGCATCTTTGGTGATGCAGAACAAGCTATGCCCTTGGTTAAACAATTAGCGTATGAACAAGCTAATAAATGGTGTAAAGAAGCTATTAGACCTTGGAAAAACAAGGATCTCTCAGCCTACTTAAAGGTCTGTAGAGACATAAATGATTCTGTAATACAAGGGCAAGTACTTGCAGCAGCCATAACTCAAGGTTTAGGTAATGCTCAACCAATCTATAGTCAAAGGCCTGCTCCAGGAGCCTGTTTCCATTGTAAACAATTAGGTCACATAAAGGCAAATTGTCCAAATAGAATTAATTCTACTCAACATGAACCGCCAGATGGGCATCCAAAACCCAGACTGTGCCCTCACTGTAAAAAGGGAAATCACTGGTCCAGCATTTGTCAATCCGTACGTGATAAGGAAGGTAACTTTCTAGGTCCTAACCCTAAGTTGTCAAAAAACAGGAAACCGGGCCCACCCCAGGACCTGCAACAAATGTACGGGGTAATCCAACAAGTTCCAAGAAATTGGTATCCCCTAACGGACCGCGGAGAGTGACAATAGGAAGCGCAGGACTGGACATCCGCGCTACCTCCAGACTGGTCCTAACTCCTGAAATGGGAGTACAAGCCATAGATTCAGATTGGCAAGGCCCCATTCCCCCAGACTCAATGGGTTTATTAATTGGCAGGAGCTCTACTACATTTAAAGGTCTTATTGTACACCCTGGGGTTATAGATCCTGATTTTAAAGGTGTAGTTAAAATATTAGTTTCCTCTCCTAAAAGAACTACAGTAATATCTCCAGGAGACCGAATCGCTCAGATGCTTATATTACCTAGTCAACTAACCTATATCCTAGTAAGACAGTGTCTAGAGGAAATCAGGGATTAGGATCATCAGGTGAGCCGTTGGCTTGTTTAACTTTGGGCCTAGAGGAAAGACCCTTATTGACTTTGACAATTAGAGAAAAGGAGTTTTTGGGGCTCCTAGACACGGGGCCCGACAAAAGCATAATAAAGTCTCTTGACTGGCCCAAAGATTGGCCAGTTGTCAAGGCTAATCAAACTCTTAGAGGGTTAGGAATAGCTACAAGCCCAGATCAAAGTGCAGCTACCCTACAGTGGAAAGACAAGGAAGGACACTCTTGACTATTTCAACCATATGTATGTAATTTACCTATTTCCCTATGGGGGAGAGATGTTTTAAGTCAAATGGACCTCAAATTGACTACTGAAAACATATTTCAAGGTACCCCTATAAAATCTATTATGAGGTCTATGGGATATACAGACTACAAAGGATTAGGAAAAAGGAACAAGGATCTGTACAACCCATTCCTCTCCCATCTCCCAATGTCCCTACCACAGTCCTGGGTTTTTCTTAGGGGCCACTGACGAACATACCATTCCCATGCGATGGAAAGATGACAAGCCTCGATGGATCCCTCAGTGGCCCCTAACTAGAAAAAAACTGGAGGCTGCTCATAATTTAGTCAAGGAACAATTGGATATAGGCCATTTACAACCATCCACTTCCCCTTGGAATACTCCTATATTTGTAATAAAGAAAAAATCTGGAAAGTGGAGATTATTACATGATCTTAGAGCTGTAAATAACCAAATGTTCCCTATGGGCCCTATCCAATGCGGATTGCCTCTTGTCTCAGCCTTACTGAAAAATTGGACCACTGTCATAGTGGATTTGAAAGATTGTTTCTTTTCCATACCATTACATAAAGCTGAAAGAACAAGCACAAGCCTTTCATGATAAATATCATGTTAACTCTACCACCCTAAATAGAAAATCTCATATTCCCAAAATTCTTGCTCAACAAATAGTTAAGTCTTGCCAACATTGTGCCTCACTTATCCCTGTACAATCGTTTGGAGTAGACCCTCGTGGCCTCCTACCCAATCACATATGGCAAATGGATGTTACT
>JAJEJO010000950.1:538349-589877 GCA_020662805.1 Glaucomys volans | reverse complement strand
ACAAATAGTTAAGTCTTGCCAACATTGTGCCTCACTTATCCCTGTACAATCGTTTGGAGTAAACCCTCGTGGCCTCCTACCCAATCACATATGGCAAATGGATATTACTCATATCCCAGAATTTGGTAACCTTAAATATGCTCATGTTTCTGTTGATACTTGCTCTGGCATCCTTATGGCATCCTTACATACTGGAGAAAAAGTTAAAAATGTTATTCAACATTGCCTCCAAGTCTTTGCCTGTTGGGCCATTCCTAAAATTATAAAAACAGATAATGGACCCACTTATACATCTAAACGTTTCCATCACTTTGCTAAAACATTTGATATACAATTAATTACTGGCATTCCTTATAATCCCCAAGGTCAAGGAATAATAGAAAGAACTCATCTTACCTTGAAAAATTATATGCAAAAACAAAAAGGGGGAATAGGGGTATCCTTTAGATCCCTCAAAGATAAACTAAACTTTATCCTTTTTATTTTAAATTTTTTAAATTTGGACAATGACGGACGCTCAGCTGATGACCGTCACAGTTCTCCTAATCAGGCCCCTAAACATTATGTACGATGGAAGGACATTCTTACAGGGTGCTGGAAAGGTCCAGACCCTGTTTTACGTTGGGTCCGAGGGTCTGTTTGTGTATTCCCACAGGATCAACAAGTCCCAGTTTGGGTACCTGAATGACTTATTCATATAGTTACAACCCTTCCTGAGGAAGAGGAGCAATATGAAGACCATCATATGGGGAACAGCCGTTCTGTTGATGAGGCTATATGTCCTGATTCAAGTGGAAAGCCATCCACTAACACCTCCACACTGACCTAATGATGACAAATCAGCGCCTGGACCTGCTACAGGAACAAGTGGATATTTTGGGACAAACATTGACTTCAGGTTGCACTCAGGCTCTACCAGGACTTTGCATCACTTCTGCTCCGTATGCCAACTTCTCAAGAGCAGCTAATATGTCTAAAGAACTCTCTACTATGTTAACCACAAACTGGTTAGCAAAATTCCATACCCTCTCCAGGACTTTATGGACTGAAATATTACAGCTAAAATAACCCGAGTTACCCCCTTGACCAGAGGACAATTGGCCCATCTATTTCAATCTTTCTTAAATTTTGGCAAACATTGGTTTGGGTTTTTTGCTCTTGGTGGGTTACTGCTCTTTGCCATCATAATTCTCTTCCATTGGCTTTGTGCCATGCAACGCATAATCGCTAACGATCGTCATGCTGTCCATCAAGCCTTAGCGGAAATAGAGTCAGGCAACTCTCCCACAATATGGCTTAGTATGCTGGACCGGTAGTCAAAGATGGGTAATGAAGTGGTGATCTTGTATCAACCTAAGACAGAAGATGCATCAAGCTATGCAATCTTTGATGACAGGTAAGAACAAGTATTGACTACTCAACCTAAGACAGGCACGGTCCCTACCTTTATTAAAAGAAAAAAGGGGGAGCTGTCGGGGTATTCCGGGTACCCCCAGCTCTATGCTAAGATGGTGGCTGGCAGGTTGGCAATGCGGTTTTGTGTTGTAGTAAACAAGTCGCTCTCACCACCGAAGTAGATACTTGATTGGCTTGAGCATCCACCCGACCTGATGACGCGGAGCACATATATAAGGACTAGGCAGCAGGGTAGCGAGGGGAGAACGCCATGAGGAACGCCAGGAGAATGCCATGAGTATGCCAAGAGAACGCCATGAGAATGCCAGGAGAATGCCATGAGGGACGCCATTAACAGCAGCTGTGTAACATGTGTTAGGCACTAGAATAAAGTGTGTTAAAAGCAACAACCTTGTGTCGCGTCTTACCGCGGGCGGAAAGACAGCGATAGTATAAATAAATGACATAATATTTTCTAAATTCTCATGTATTTATTAGTATTTATAAAAAATTAAAACATCAAATACCTTTATCTCATAAGCATTTAGTTGTCTGCTTTCTGCTGTACTCTTTTTTTTCAAGGCCTTATTCTGTTAAAAAATAAAAACAAAATATTGTATTTAGTACTACAGTGACTCAAACTTATATTGCCACTGATTTACATTTTACTAATGGAAATGAAAGTATCACTCTCTAACACTATAGTGAAAATATTGGTTTGATTTTGAGAATATTTATAAACAGTACCTACCTCCTGTTGAAGCTCTTCAATGTGCTTGCTTTTATTTTCAACTTGTTTCCTTAAATTATTACACTGCAAAATTATGAGAAATTAGTTATTTTACTCATTGTACTTAATATTCCAGTCAAAATAAGCCATTTCAAACTAATAACATGAAACTCACTTAAAAATAAATTCTGTTAAATCATTCTATTAATGTAAAAATTATGTAAAAAATCATAAATTTTGATATTACCTCAATATAAATTTGAAATTCTTAACATTTCTTTTTTTTTCATTTTTTGAGCTGTAGATGGACACAGTACATTTATTTGTTTTTATGAGGTGCTGAGAATCAAACCTCAAGTGTGCCAGTGGAGCACTCTACCACTGAGCCACAATTCCAACCCAAAATTCTTAACATTTCTTAATCTTCTTAAAGAATATATGAATTCAACTACTTTAAGTAAAATGTGCCTCTCAGTCACTCTATACAAAAAGCTGAATCATATCATTAAATAAATTGTGAAAAGCTGCATCCGGAGATAAGAATAACTATAATTTGTTTTCTTCCTTACTCATTTTCCCTTTCTCATTTCCAAGATCCTTAAACTTACATTTGGAAGACAAGAATAATATGATATGCTACCTTTTTCCTAACTAAATTATAATTCCTTTAGTTAAAATTCTAAATAAACCAATTGTGATATTTCAGTTTGTGGGATTATTTCATCTGACGACACAGGCAGAACTAAATTACAAGATATTAGCTTAAGAAGTATTTGGAACACCACAAAAGCATCAAAAGCCAAGTATGGTGGTGCATACCTGTAACCCCAGCACTCAGGAGTCTAAGGAGGGAAAATCTCTTGAGCTCAAAAGTTCCAGACCGTTCTGAGTAACACAGTGAGACTTCATCTCAAAAAAAGGCAAACAAGCTGCACATATTTCTAAGGGGCCCCAAAGTACCCCAGATATGTAAGATGTCCTGATTCCCATCAAAGTAAAAGAAATCTCAAAAAATTTCAAAATCACTTTTGTTAACACAAAATATATTATTAAATATTTTTCTTGAAACACTCCCCTGTATTCATATTCAGCTAAGATTCTAAAACTGAATAAATAAGTGGCACTATTGTTTCTGTTTACAAGTGATTTATTTTATCTAAATTTTTATATGTACCTAGTCCACTTATGATCTCTTTCAGAAAATTCAAAAGAAAACTAAGAAAGAAAAGCTAAAGAAAATGAAAAATATTTCACTAATTTTCACATTAGTTTGGGACACACATTCAAATAGATGAAACTATCTTTATATAATTTTTAATTACATATAAAATTTTATATAATCTTTATTTAAATAAGAAGTATTTCCATTTTTTACAGTAAAGCCACTTAGATCCTTCTAAGAATACTTACAAAATAAGAGACAAAAAGGTATGTGATTAAATTTAAAATAATTAAATGACTATAAAGTGATACTAGTAGGTTTCAGGTTAATACCAAACTAGCACTTGTTCTAAGGATATCTGCAGAACCCACCCAGGTTAAGACAAACATAAGACCCCCTACTGGTGGGAAATCCAATAAGGCAACACTGCATTAAGCCAGGAGCTCAAAGAACTATATATTCAATGAAAGGATAAACAAGAAATAAAACTGCAATATAAAAGTGGACAGAAAGGAAAACTCATTTGTCTTTACCTTGTCCCTGAAAGGGATAAAAGCCTTCACTGAAAATCCATAACCATAAGGCAGGCTCATATGGTTTTAAATGCCAACTATATGGTCCAGAAAAACTACAGATGGAGACATGGCTCCTGGTTAGTAGTGCTTTCAAGAAAATCTTTTTGGATTATTTGTATTTTTGGTGTTAAGTTTTTTGAGTTCTTCATAAATTCTGGAGATTAGTACTCTGAAGTGCATGTGATAAAGATTTTCTCCCACTCTGTAGGCTCTGTCTTCACATTATTGTTTCCTTTGCTGAGAAAAAGCTTTTTAGTTTGAATCCATCCCATTTATTGATTCTTGCTTTTATTTCTTGCACTTGGGGACTCTTGTTAAGGACATCTGGTCCTAAGCTGACATGATGGAGATTCCGGCCTACTCTTTCTTCTTTGGTGCAGGGTCTCTGGTCTAATTCATAGGTCCTTGATCCATTTTGAGTTGAGTTTTGTGCAGGGTAAGAGATAGGGGTTTCATTTCATTTTGCTGCATATGGATTTCCAGTTTTCCCAACACCATATGTTGAAAAGGTTATCTTTTCTCCATTTTATGTTTTGACACCTTTGTCCAGTATAACTGTATTTATGTGGGTTTGTCTCTGTGTCTTCTATTCTGTACCATTGGTCTACCTGTCTGTTTTGGTGCCAATACCATGCCATTGTTTTTACTATTGCTCTGTAATATAGTCTAAGGTTTGTAGAGGGAAATGAGGGGAGGGGCAGGGGAAGGAGAGATGGTGGAGTGAGACAAACATCATTACCCTATGGACATGTATGACTACACGAATGGAGTGCCTCTACATCATGTATAACCAGAAAAATGAAGTTGTACTCCATCTGTGTTCAATGAATCAAAATGCATTCTGCTGTCATGTATAATTAAATAGAACAATTCCACAGTGGCCACACCAACTTACAGTCCCACCAACAATGAATGAGTGTACTTTTTTCCCCACATCCTCACCAACATTTACCGTTGCTTGTTTTCTTGATACTTGCCATCCTGACTGGAATGAGATGGAATCTCAGTATAGTTTTGATTTGCATTTCTTAATTGCTAGAGATGTTGAACATCTTTTCATATATTTGTTGACCATTCATATTTCTTCTTCTGTGAAGTGTCTGGTTCAGTTCCTTTGCCCATTTATTGATTGGGTTATTTGAGGGGTTTTTTGGGGTTAAGGTTTTTGAGTTCTTTACATATCCTGGAGATTAATGCCCTGAGGTACAGGTGGCAAAAATTTTCTCCCATTCTGTAGGATATCTTTTCATGTTCCTTATTGTTTCCTTTGCTGTGAAGAAGCTTTTCAGTTTGATACCATCTCATTTATCAATTCTTGATTTTACTTTTTGCACTTCAGGAGTTTTGTTGAGGAATTTGGTTCCTAAGCAGACATAATGGAGATTAGGGCCTACTTTCTCTTCTAAGAGACACACAATCTCTGGTCTAATTCCTACATCCTTGATCCACTCTGAGTTTTGTGCAGGGTGAGAGATAGGGGTTTAATTTCATTTTGATACATATGGATTTCAAGTTTTCCCAGCACCATTTGTTGAAAGGCTATCTTTTTTCCAATGTATGTTTATGGTGCCTTTGTCTAGTACAAGATAACTGTATTTATGTGGGTTGGTCTTTTTCTCTTCTAGTCTATACCATTGGTCTTCATGCCAATACCATGCTGTTTTGGTTACTATAGCTCTGTAGTGTAATTTAAGGTCTAGCATTGTGATGCCTCCTGCTTCACTTTTGTCACTAAGGATTGCTTTTGCTATTCTGGGCCTCTTATATATTTCCAAATGAATTTTAGGACTGCTTTTTCTACTTCTATGAAGAATGTCATTGGAATTTTAATAGGAATTGCATTACACCTGCATAGGGCTTTTGGAAGTTGGGACATTTTGATAATATTAATTCTGCCTACAAGAACATGGGAGAAAAATATACACACGAAAAAAAATTGTAAATGCATTCCACTGTCATGTGTAACTTATTAGAACAAAGTAAAAAATATATAATTTTTTTTAAAACAACATGGGAGGGCTGGGGATAGAGCTCAGTTGGTAGAGTGTTTGCCTCACAAGCACAAGGCCCTGGGTTCAATCCCCAGCACCACCAAAAAAAAAAAAAAAAAAAAAAAAAAAAAAGGAGATCTTTCCACCTTCTAAGGTCTCCTTCAATTTCTTTCTTTAGTGTTCCATAGTTTTCATTGTAAAGATCTTTCATCTCTTTTGTTAAATTGATTCCCACATTTTGGGGGTCGTTTTGAGGCTATTATGAAAGGGATTGTTTTCCTAATTTCTCTTTCAGCTAATTTTTCATTGGTGTATAGGAATGCAACTGATTTATGGGCGTTCATTTTGTATTCTGCTACTTTGCTGAATTTATGAGTTCTAGCAGCTTTCTGGTGGTTATTTTTTGGGGGGAGGTCTCCTAAATAAACATGTTATCAACAAACAGGGATAATTTGAGCTCTTCTTTTCCAATTCATATCCCTTTACTTTCTTCGTATAGTTCCTCTGGCAAGGGTTTCAAGAACTATGTTGAATAGGAGTGGTGAAAGAGGGCAATCCTGACTTGTTCCAGTTGTTAGAGGGAAAGTTTTCAATTTTTCTCCCTTTAGAATGATGTTGGCCTTGAGTTTAGCTTACAATGTTGACATGTTTCTACCATCCCTAGTTTTTCTAGTGTTTTGAGCATGAATGGATGCTGAATTTTGTCATGTTTTTCTGTCTATTGAGATAATCATGTGATTCTTGTATTTAAATCTATTGATGTGATGAATTATGTTTATTGATTTCCATTTGTTGAATCAGCCTTGCATCTCAGGAATGAACACCACTTGATCATGGTACACAATCTTTTAAATATGTTTTTACCAGAATTTTATTAAGAATTTTTGCACTTATCATTAGGTATATTGGTCTGAAGTTTTCTTTCCTTTAAGTGTCTGGTTGTAATATCAGGGTGATACCCACTTCATAGAATGAGTGTGGAAGGGATTCTTCCTTTTCTATTTCATGGAATAATTTGAGGAGTATTGTTGTTAAATTCTTCTTTAAAATGTCTGTATAACTTGGTTGAGAAGTCATCTGGTCCCAGACTTTTCTTTGTTGGTAGGCTTTTGATGCCATCTTCAATCTGTTTAAATTTTCTATGTCCTCCTAATTCAATTTGGGTAGGTCATACGTCTCTAGAAATTTGCCTGATGTCTTCACGATTTGCTATTTTATTGGAGTACAGATTTTCAAAGTAGTTTTTGATTATGGTCTGTATTTCAGTGGTGTCTGTGGTGATAATTCCTTTTTTATCACACATTGTAGTAATTTGAGTTTTCTCTCTCTTAGCTTGGCTAATAGTTTATCAATTTGATATTTTTTTCAAAGAACCAACTATATGTTTTGTCAACTTTTTGTTTCAATTTCATTACTTTCAGCTGATTTTAATAATTTCCTGTCTTCTGCTTTTGGTGTTGTTCTTTTTTCTCTAGGGCTTTGAAATGTAAAGTTAGGTTATTTATTTGGTGACTTTCTATTCTTTTAATGAATGAGCTTAGTGCAATGTACTCTCCTCTTAAATTTGCCTTCATGTGTCCTAGAGATTTTGATATGTTGTTTCTATACTCATTTACGTCTAAGTATTTTTTTATTTCATCCCTGATTTCTTCAGCTATCCACTGGTCACTCAATAGTGTATTGTTTAGTCTCTATTAGAGTAGCTTCTATTTTTTATTTTATCATTGATTTCTAATTTCATTCTATTATGATCTGATAAAATGCAAGGTACTATCTATTTTTCATATTTGCTAAGAGTTGCTTTGTGGTATAAGACATGGCCTATTTTAGAGAAGGAGTCATGTGCTACTGAGAAGTCGTCATTCATTGATGGATGGAATATTCTATGTATGGCTGTTAAGTCTACATTATCAATTGTTTTAGCTTCTTTAGTTTTTGTTTGAAGATCTATCAATTCCTGAGGGAAGCCTGTTAAAAGTCACCCGGTATCTGTGCTGTGATCTATATGATTCTTGGAATTCTGAAGGGTTTGTTTGATATATATATATAGCTGTTCCATTGTTTAGGGCATATTTAAGATTGTTGTCTTTTTGATGTAGTTCCCTTAGGCAGTACGAAATGGTCTTCTTTTTTCCTTCTGATTAATTTTGACTTGATGTCCACTTTATCTGATATGAGGATAGAAACCTGTTTATGAGATCCATGTGAACGATAAGTATTTTCCCATCCTCTTACCTTCAGTTTGTTGATGTCTTTGCCTATGAGGTGAGTCTCTTGGAGACAAGAGCTATTAACTTTGGATATCTTGACTGTCTCATTCTAAGCCAACCTACCACTATTTCCCCTGTCTGTAGAAGCAACTGAAAACTAAATTTATTTAAATTTACACCCCTTTCAAATTTAAATTATCTTCAAAATGGGGGCCAATTAAGATTACATGACTTTTTATTAAAACATTTCTTTCTTTACAAATGCTCAAAAACATTTAAAATATATTTGATCCAATGAAATTCTTGAAATTCTAGAAATTCTTCAAAAGGTTTTAAATTATCCCCATTTATGCTTAATTAAATTGTGCATAGAAACAAAGCATTTTATTTACCAGAATCCTCATGTACAAGAAAATGGTGTTGATAATTTATTGGAGATCAGAACTTCAGAAATGAACTACACTTTTCAGAGGACCATGCATTATATGGAAAATAAGTTTAAGACAAGTGCATCATGAGGTTCAGAGAGGGGAGAAGTGAATTAGTATGAATAGCCAGACAAGGAAAAACACTTCACAGAAACAGAGTAGAGATTTTTCTGTAACTCTCAATTTTAGAAATGGGAGAGATGACTAGGAATGCTTTCTAAAAACATTTTGCCATTTTAAGTGTCTACAATAAACGTAAGCTGTTTAGAGTATGAAATTTGGGGGAAAGGAAGAGAAAGCTAAAGAGGTGTTCAATGAAACTTTGTTCTTTGAAGTACTACACAAACCCCATAAATCCAGGCTTCCTTCAAAGAAACCTGCAATAAAAATCTCATATTCCTCAAAGCCTCAAAAGGAAAACAGATTTCTGTGTGCAGAATGTATAAAGGCTGGCCCACAAGAATGCAGTGATACTTATATTGTTACAAAGTTTTCATTCTCATTTTGCAATTTGAAAATACCTTGTTTTCTAATATCTTCATTTGTTTATCTTTTTTTATAACTTCACATTCGATGCTTCGAGCCTAAAAAATATTATTTGACATTAGATTAAAAATGGTAACAGAATTTCTATTTTCTTCTATATCTTTTAGGAATGAAATTATAAAGCTTCATCTTAAATGTCTATAAAAACTGTTATCGGCTCTCCCAGTTTATTGCAGAATCCTTTTCAAAAAAGAAATCACCTTGGGTATGTAAGATATGTTGACTAGCTTGATTTAATTATCTCACAATGTATAACATACCACACCATAAATACATGTAATTCTGTCAATTAATAATAGAAATCACTTTATTGTTTATATGTCAATGTTCATCATTCTTATCTTAGCTCAAAATCACTTTGTAATATTTTTATCAGATTTCCCAGTTTATCTTGAATCTTTAAAACTGTTATTTATAAACTATAAATGTTTATGATGACTCATATATATCTTTAACAATAGATACTATTATCTTTTAGAAAATAATTTAGAGTTGAGGAAACCGAAACTCAAGATAAGTAGAGTATTATGAAATAATAAATATCTGAACTAAGGTAGTAGATTGAGGGAAAGAAATGTAATAAAATTAAATGTCAGGCAACCAATCTAGAAGGCATTTTGATAAATTAGTTGAAATCCAATCATGGAAAGTTGAAATATGCTAATAATTTGCCATACATTTTTTTTCCTTAACTCATCACTAATACTTTCTACATTCATGGAGGATTTTAACTATACGTTAAATAATAAATTCATGTTCCCTATCAAAAACGACAGCAGCCTGTTGTTTGTACTTTGCAGCAGCTTCTGACACAAATTTTTAAGTACTAAATTATATAACCAACTATGTAGTACATTAAATTCATTTTCAGGTTGAATTTAACTAATAAAGAAAAAATGGCTTTTGGGGAGGTGAGGGAGCATATAGTCTTAAGATTATAGAAGACCAGCTCTACTATTTCTTAGTCATGTAACCTTTTGAAGTTGTTTACCCTTGAGAGATCTGATTTTCTAATTTACAAAATAAGGACAAAAAATGAATTCTAGTTAAGTAAAATAACACAGTGAATGAACCTAGGATATGCGTGGTCCACTGCAAATCCTCTACCCTCCACTAACTCCTATTTTTAAATCTTTTGACTATTCCAATGGTCTTACAACCTTCTAAAGTATAAATATGATTAAAACAATCCTCAAAACAAAACTTTTCAATAACCTCAAACTCCTAAATATAACTTATGTGTCCTTAAATGATCCAAACCTTCATCTTCCTTACCCTCATCTCTCCAGTCTCTATCCATCCTCATCTTTTCCCATTCTCTCCTTTACTACCACCATCTTAAAACTCCATTTTTCAGCCACAGTGTTTTTTTTTTTTTAAGTACTGGAATTGAATCCAGAGCCTCACATATGATAAGCAATCACTACACATTCTCAGCCCCCTTTTTTTTTTCATAAATCTTATTTTGATACAGGGTCTCACTAAGTTCCAATGGTTGGCCTTCAAGTTACAATCCTCCTGCCTCACTCAGATTCTGAGTAACTGGGAATAAAGACTTGTGCCACCATGCCCAACCACAATTAAGTTTTTATGGTTGCTTAAATATGCCACCCTCTGTCATACTTCCAGGCCTCTTTGTCACATTTTCTGTGTGTGTGTGTGTGTGTGTGTGTGTGTGTGTGTGTTTAACTTGGAATATTGTTCTTCTCCTGCTATACTTGTATACATCCCTCTACCTTCCACTAATTCCTATTAATCTAAGTGAACTGAATGTTACTGCTTCCAAGGAGCTTGCCCTGACTTAATGTTGGATTAGATGCTCTTTTTATAAGTTCTGATAGCACCCATATCATCCATCCAATAGCATTCCTGCAAGGACTTCTTTACTATAAATTCTGCTCACTTCATATAGTTTGATCAGGGCTGACTCTTGTCTTCAGGAATGGATATGCAGCTCAAGTCTTGGACCATTACTCTATCCCCTATCTACAAAGACTGGCTTAGGAATAAGTAAACTGAACTAAGCCAGAAACTTCCCCCAAAATGTTTTCAAAGCTTTCAAGACAACTGTAATAGCTTTCCAACTGATTCCTTTCATCTCTCCCTATTCCATTCTCAAATATTAAAAGGTGTCATCTCAATAAAGACTTTATTCAATCACAAACGTCCACCAAAGCAAATAATATCTAAACTCAGAAATCAGAACAATGCTAAGCATATAATAATATATATAGATAATATCTGTCCAAGAAATGAAAACATATAAAGCCTTCATAATCTAGCTTCATCCTTCTATTTTGGCACAATTTTATCCCACTGTATATTGTACATTACGCTGTATAATCATGCCATATACTTTGTACAATTCTAGTTTTGTGATATTATTCCCTAAAAACCTTCTAATTGAAATTGTATTCACCAAAACATAACACAAACTTCTCAGCTTATTTCATATTACCACAGCATGAGGCTCTTATTTAGCCTAAAAATATAAATCAATGTTAAATATTGAGCCTTCATTAATAAATTTACTACTTTTTTCAGTTACAAGTCATATAAGCAAAATAATTATACTATGTCTATATTTTCAAGATTAATGCCTTATGACAATCCTAGATCACAACTTCTTTACACACAAAAGTATATGTCCCTTTTTCAATGACATAAAGGTGGTGTATTATGATTTGAGATTCAGAGTGCATATTCTTAAACATAGCATACATTTTCTTCACTCTTGTCCAATTTACATTTAACTTCATCTCCTTTCTGTTTCAGCTCTTCTTTCACAGACTCCAGTTCACTCCTTAAAGGAAACGTAAGAGTGACATTATAATCCAAATTTTATTTTCATTTTATTTCCTTTCTGACTTTTTTTTTAATGATTGACTATTTTTTGTTTTTTTTTATTTTGTTTGGTAATTTTTTTCATGCATTACGACCAATAGACACCCTTCCATTCCCACATTTAATTTATATATTTATTTTAAAATTAATTATCTGAATTCTTAGTCATTTTTCTATATTTAAAACTCCTTAGAAAAAAACATATTTCTCGAGCCAAGATTTCATTAATGTTTTCTTAGTCATAAATTACTCATTACTCTAAGACATATCCACAATTTTATACAAAAACTTTAGGAATATAAATACAACTAGTTCTAATTAAGAGCTACATGACTGAAATATGTACACATACATACGTCACTGTATATGCATAGAGTAGCTCTGAAAACATACACAAGAAAAGAGTGATGCGGTTGGAGAGGGAAACTAGATAACAAGAAGAAAATGGGTAAGAAACTTTTCCCCTGTGTTTCGTTGTCCCTTTGAATTTTATACCATATACATGTATTAACCTTCCAAAAATATTTTAATTAAAAACCTGTCTGTTGCACATGAAAATAATGGTGCTTTTCTCAGCAGGATACTTGTATTTATTTTTCTAATTTTAGTCTCCCTTGTTATCACTAACATGTTGCTGGGAGTAATTACTCGTTATGTAAAACAGCTGGCCTCCTGAAAACTGAATCCAAGATATTAACTCTCTGAGTGTTAAATTTATAATTAGTCTATTCTTACTGTTTAAGTATATTTACACTTAGACTTCCATAGTCCATATAAGAGGAAGACACACAAAAAGTAAATTATCCAAATAAATTATCTTTAAGAAGGATCCTCTTTGATTGGGGATATAGCTCAATGGAGGTGCACTTGCCTAGCATGGATGAGGCCCTGGATTCAATGCCCAGCATTGCAAAAATAAAATACTTTTGAAAATTTAAAACTAAAATGCAGCCTCTCACTACAATGTGTCTTCAGATTTTTATACCCAAACTGCACATACAGTGGCTTAATCATAGATACTCAATGTATTAAGATATTAAACCTATAACTAACACTATTTCTGAACAAGAAAATTGAACAAAGGGACAAAAGCAATCATCTAAAGGTATAATAAAAGACGACTTTCCAAATCTGGAAAACAGTAACAACTAACAATTAGCAAGCTCTGACTGTGTGACAGTTATTACGCTCAAATCTGTATTCATAATGCCTTATATAATCTTCAAACAATTCTATGAAGATAATGCATTAGGTCTAAAGATTATATATAATTTAAAATAAGAGGATGTTTTAAAGACCACATTCTTTAACCCAAAGTAAAAAAAACAAAACTTCAAAACAAGTATAAATAAGAGACCCCAAATATCTGGAAATCACCTAAATTAACAATGAATTTAAAAGGAAACCTAAAATACAAAACTAGATTATTTAGAAAATAATAAATATGGAAAGTATCAAACTCGTATCATAAATTCACAGCTGTGTAAATGTAAATGGCTTAAAGTATTTTTTATTATTTAAAAAAGACAAACTAATATCAACATAAAAATTTTAATAAGGAAAGATTGCTATTTGATTTCAGGCAGGCAAGAGATTTCCAAGTATAAAACTAGTGACAAAATAAGAAAATCAAATTTAATATAAAATAAAAACAACAGATTTGAGAAAACATGTGCTATTAATAAAATAGATTAATATGTTTAAACAAGTATGTAAGAAAAGACCTCAGGCACAGTGGTGCAGGTCTATAATTCCAGGGGTTTGAGAGGCTGAGGCAGGAAGATTGCAAGTACAAAGCCAGCCTCAGCAAAAGCAGGGCGTTAAGCAACTCAATGAGACCATGTCTCCAAATAAAATACAAAATAGGGCTGGGGATGTGACTCAGTAGTCCAGTGCCTCTGAGTTCAATCCCCAGTACCCCTCCCGCAACAACAACAACAACAAAAAAAAAAAAAAAAGAAAAGACCTCAAGCAGGGTATGGTGACACATTCCTGTAATCCCTAATGGGGAAGTTAAGGCAGGAGATTCTCAAGTTCAAAGCCAGCCTCAGCACTTAAACTGTCTCAAAATAAAAATTTAGAAGGGTTAGGGATGAAGCCCAATGGGAAAGCCCCTAGTACCAAAAACCAAAAACAAACAAAAAAAGGAAGACCTCAAAACAATTTCAGAAAGAAGAAATACTAAGAAGCAAACCTGAAAAATTCCAGAGCTTATCCAAAAAATTAAAACTACAAATCATAAAGTAATGAGTTACTTTTATCTTTTAAATTATCAATAAATTAGTAATAAACCCCAATAATGAAACATTTTGGAACCAGCACTTTCTATCATTTACAATTAATAAAGTCTATTGTAAGCCATTTTATTATCAAGTCATTTAAATCACGTCAATGACCTAATAAATTCTTTGCTTGAAATAAATTCTATCAAATTTAAAATAAGGGGGGAAAAAAACCTACATAGGCCAAGATGTTTACTTCAGTATTAGCTATCATAGTGAAAAACTGGAAAATTTCAGATATCCAAAACTGAAAATAGCTAAATAATATTACATCCACTTGATTAACTGGCATATTAAAATAGATGATTGTGAAAATACCTGGAAACATGAATAATACTAAATGGAAGAACCACACACAAAATTGTATATTAATGATTACAAGAAAAGACCATTCTTTAAAACATAGAGTGGGCATAAAAAAGCCAGTATTATGATACTTGATGTGATTAGAAATAACATTTTAAATTTTTTCATATAAATTTCCTGGATCACGATTAGTATACTTTCGTAAGCAAATATTAAAGAATTAGGAGGGTTATGATGCTTTAAAATGAACTTTCACCTAATCTCACTGTTTCAACACTAAATATAAAGGAGAAATTACAATTTTATTTTTAAGCAAGATTCCAAAATAGTAATTTAAATCTGAATTTTTTATTTTATACAATATTCAACAAAAAATGAATCTAAATTAACCATAACAAATTAACAGAAAAGAAATACCAAAATCTTGCCAGACAAATAAGGTCAATTCGTTAGTCTTGCCTTAATTGTGTTTCTATTTCTTCCAGATTTTTTATTTGTTTCGACATCCTTTCTTGTTGCTTTTTGCTATTCTAAAGAGATAATCAACATTGTTTATATTATTTTGTTTCAACAAAAGTAAAACTTAAATTAATATTTAAAACCTTTATCTGTAACTATAAAACTTATTTACATATAAACAAGAGAATGGGCTATTTAATTTATATAGTTTCATACTACTTTTTCAGTCCTACATTAATTACTTTCCTAACAATTTTTATGTAGTAACTAATGAAAGGTGTTTTATTTCCCAGTGATACTTTGAGACTTACATCCTTTGTTCATATTGTTCTGACTTAAAGGAAAGCCATGTGTTCATTGTTGCTTACTGTTAAGGCCAAAATCAATGTTATATTCTCTCCGAAGCCTTCTCTTCCACCAAGGCAAAAGGGATCCTGTAAACTCTGATAACACTTTGTTCTACCAACAACATAAATTATATACTATGCTATTTTAAGTTATATGAATATTTACTCTTTTTCTATTGTCATAAACTCTTAAAATATTTTATTCATCTTAGTATTCTTCAGAGTCTTCTGTGTCTTAGTAATACTTGTTGACTATAAAAATCTTAAGCTTAAAATTACATTAATCTTATCTATAAGTAGCCTCTATATTCTGTGGCCCATTATCATCATTTAAGATTAATATGCACGTTTTTCTTCTAAAACAAATTATCAGCTCTAAAATAATCCTACTTTTTAAAGCTGAAAGAAACTTCACAGGTCATCTACTCTAAACCTTTCTAATTTTACAGGTAAGAAAACTAAGTTACCAGTACTTCCTTTTTCAACTCACATTAACATCTTCTTGCTGTTTCTTGATTTCTAGGGCCATATTACTTGTTTCTTGTGCTAGTTCTTTGTTCTCTAGTGAAAGCTTGTTGCAGCTTGCAGTTAATTCAGTATTCTTAAGCCTATTTTTAAAAAATATTTCATACCAAAATACTTACATATGAAATTACATGACGACATGAAATTTAATTCAAAATAATCTTAGGAGAAAGGAAGGAAGGGCTAGGAGTATAAATAAAACAAGATGGGCCATTAGTTAATAATTCCAGAAGTGGGGTATAGGTTCATACTGATTCATTACATCATTCCCTCTATTTTGTACATGTTGAAGTTTTTCCATTTTGTTGTCAAAATATCATTTTCCTTGTTTATTCTACCATACTCTCATTTCCTCAAACCTTTTAACAAATTCTGAAGGGCATATATGTTCTTCACATAAATTTTTTTGTCTCTAATAATCTCAGAAATTGCTTCAAACTTCTGATTATTTGATTATTTTTAATTAAAATAGATAAAACTAAGTATAATTTTTACATAATACTAAACTGCTGTTTTAAGTTTTCAAATATTCTACACTACAAGAGAGACTGCAATGTAGAATATTTGTTACTGATTACAGCCAGGATCAATTTTAAATGAGCACAGAATTGTGTGCTCTACCGAAGGATTTCAGGAGTTCCTGTTATCTTCTCCTACTTAATACTGGAAATCCATTCGAAGAGGAAATAGTTTTTCCACTAAGCAATGAAAGACTGAAAGAGCAAATATACCAAAGAGAGTATATATTTATACTAAAGTATTAACCAAACACTGCATTCATCAGAAGTGATTTTGGTTACTAAGTGAATTTTACCCAGGGCTCCTAAAACATACTATTCAAAGCTTATAAATCAGGAAATGGGAACCAACAGGGAAAGGAGAGGCTGCAGCATAAACTATTTACTTCTTATTTTTATCTAGAACTGAGAAGCAACCAAAAGACAAAAACAATGCTCACCATCAGAATGGCTACCTGAATTTATTTCTCTCTCAGTAATAATACAAGAATTATTTCTCACACTTATTTTCCAAACTAATGTTCAATTAAATATCTTATTTGGATAATGTAAAAAATAATTTGCATTTTAACATTTTATCAATAAAACCTATGAAATAATTTAGCAAAACAAAAACAATTAGTTAGAAGTACAAATGATTATGTTTGTGGGAAATTAAATACCTCCAAAAAGGTAATAGAGTTTGCCCTCTGTATCTGTGGGTTCTGCATCCATGGAATCAACAAAATACAGATTGAAAATATATGGGAAGAAAAACTGCATCTCTATTAAATATACAGCCTTTTCTCCTTAGCATTATTTCCTTAACCACACAATATTACAACTATTTACATGGCATATACATTGTATTAGGTATTTTAAGTAATCTAGAGATGATTTAAAGCATATGAGAGGGTATGCATAAGTTATGTGCAAATATTATGCTGACTTCTTATACATAAGGAACTTAAAACATCTGCAGATTTTGGCATACTCAAGGATCTTAGAACCCATCTCCAAAGGAAGACTGCATACTGATCTTCTAAAGAGATTTAACTATGTTATGTATTATTTTTATGTCAATGTATGTACTTCCTCTAGCAATGAAACATTATTAGCAATGGTACATTTTCTTGTTCTTTAATTTGGAATAAAGTACAACTGGAAATCCTTTCATATAAAAATTGAACATAATTTGCTAATTTATTATTTATTACCAGAAAGCTGAGTAATTGAATAATACAGATAAACTACACATAGATAATGGAAAACATACTTCTCTTTCTCAAGCTCAATTTTCAGATCTTTAACCTGTTCTGAACAATGCTGTTCACTTGTTACAACGGCAGTTAATTGTATTTTTAAATCATGTACTTCTTTCTGCAAAATAAACATACATATCTATGGCAAATGTTTTTCCGTTCAAAAATATGTGGTCACTCTAAATAATCAAGTCTTATAATTGACAAAAACTTATCAGGATATGTCAAATATTTTAAATTTAAGTAGACTTAATGTGATAATCATTTTAATTTTAAAACAAATGAGCAATGACAAATGCAATGTAAGTAAATTCCACCTGGATATTTTCAAGTTCAACCAGAAAAATTATATTTACATATTATAAAATATTTTTATCTGTTTTACTCTATCAAGTAATTAATTTCAATTAAAAAGTTGTTATTGATGAGAAAATGTTAATTAATGAAATTAGGTGGTATCTTAGAAATAAAGATGTTCTTAGTATTATAGACAGTTGTAACATAATTCTGTTTATGGACTGGAAACATACTTTAAATTCTAAAACTATAACATGAGCCCTATAAAATATATTATAAAATAAGAACTTAATAAAGACTAAATTTCAAATATACCAGTTAATAAATACTTAAGACACCAAGAAATGTAAGTGCTATAAACTATAACATTATGCATAGGATTATAAACCTTTCTTTCCCACATTATAATCTAAAAATTCTGTATGTGTAATAGTCAAATGTTAGTTACTTAACAATCAAGTAACTAAATTTTAAATTTATTTTTAGTTAATTTAAATTTTAATAGCCACACTTGATTAGTTACATTTTAAAAGTTTAACAAGTATGCATACTTTTAAAAGGAATTTTATGAAGAAATTTTTCACAAAGCGAATAGTTAAATCATAATCTATTTGCAAATATATATTCTATTAATATACTGAAACAAAAATTTATCCTTAACAAACCTCTCTGGTTTGTAAAAGACCAGTCAGTTCTTGCTCTTTGACTTTCAAATCTTCAGCAATCTTCTCAACTTGTTTTTTTTCATCTAAAAGTTTTTGGTTTTCTGCCTATTCAAAAATATAAACAAGTCATTAGGATCAAACTACACACATATTCAAAATAATTAAGCTAACAGAATTGTAGAAACAACTATGAGCTTCCCTGCGACTAAAATTCTTTAAAAAGAGAAAGTAAGTCATTATTGAGTAAAATAGAATTTATTTGACAGTCCTGGAACAAAAGGCACAGAATTTTAATTTAAAAATCCTACGGGGCTGGAGATATAGCTCAGTTGGTAGTGTGCTGCAAGCACAAGGCCCCAGGTTCAATCCCCAGTATGGCAAAAAAAAAAAAAAAAAAAAAAAAATCCTACAAACCAGATGCAGTGGCACTGGCCTGCAATACCAGACACTCATGAGGCTGAAGTAGGAAGATTCAAAGTTTGAGGTCAGACTCAGCAACTTAATGAGGCCCTAAGCAATTTAAGGAGACCTGTCTCAAAATTAAAGACATAAAGGGCTTGGTGTGTAACTCAAGTGATAAAGTGCCCCCAGATTCAATCTTCAGTACTCCTCCAAAATCATACAAATAACTGAATTTAAACCTTATGCATAAGTCACTCCAACTTTATTAGCAAATAGCTAATCATTCACCACTATTCTATCAATCTTCTTTGTCCTTATGTTGTACTAAATTGTGCTTCCCTGCAATTTCTATGCAACAGTCATTGTTCTTCCTTCCATAATCATACAGATTTCTCTTTCACATAACAACTGATGAATATTTAAGAACAGTAACCGTTCTACATTTTCCTCTTAAGTATTCTAAAATGTCTAGTTCTTATTTTCATTTTTCCTATGACTCCTCAGGATGGGCTCACTTTATCAAGTGTATGTTTTATGTAAAGCATCAAGAATTTAAATAATCTGAAAAACTGAACAAACGCTTCTCAAAAGAAGATGTACATACTGTCAATAAATCTCATTAATCATCATGGAAATGTAAACCAAAACTACATTGAGATATCATCTCATGCCAGGTGAAAAGACTAGCATCAAAAATACAAATAATAGGGGGCTGGGGTTGTGGCTCGGTGGTAGAGCGCTTGCCTGGCACATGTGAGACACGGGGTTCGATCCTCAACACCACATAAAAATAAATAAAACAAAAGTATTGTGTCTGTCTACAACTAAAAAAAAAAAAAATACAAATACAAATAATCTGGAGAGAATGCCAAAAAAAGGAAGGGAAGAAAATTAGAATAGCCATAATGGAAAACAGTATGGAGGCTCCTCAAAAAATTAAAAACAGAGCTGGGCGTGGTGGCACAAGCCTGTAATCCAAGCTACTTGGGAGGCTGAGTCAGGAGGATCACGAGTTCAAAGCCAGCCTCAGCAACTTAGCGAGGCCCTAAGCAACTCAGTGAGACCCTGTCTCTAAATAAAATACAAAATAGGGCTGGGGATGTGGCTCAGTGGCTGAGTGCCCCTGAGTTCAATCCCTGGTTAAAAAAAAAAAAAAATTAAAAACAGAACTACCATACAATTCACCAATTCCATTACTTACCAAAGGAGATAAAATTATACCAAAAAGATACTTGCACTCCCATATTTATTGCATCACTCACAATAGCTAAAATATGGGATCAACCCAGAGGACTTTCAGTAGATAAATGAATAAAGAAAATGTGATATATACATACAGGAATATTATTCAGGCACAAGAAGAATGAAATTATGTCACTTGCAACAATATGAATGGAAGGTCATTATGTTAAGTGAAATAAGCTAGACACAGAAAGACAAAAAGAAAATTCACCAGATGAGTTTAAGAACATGATGGAGATTATAAAAAATGACAATGAATTTTTAATATCAGAACAACAGAAAGGTTCTAATCTGCAGGACACAGAGAAAAAATGTATTTAAAGAAAATAAAGAGCACCTCAGAAACCTGTGGAACAATATAAAAAGATCAAATAGATGTGTAACTGCAATCCCAGGAGGAGAGTATAGAGAAAAGGAGACAGAAAAAGAAGAATGGCAAAATTTCCTATATTTGAAGAGAGTTAAAATGTTACAGATTTATGAAGTGCAGTGAATCTTAAATAGAAAAAAATCAACCTCACTCATATACTGCTTAAAAACCAAAGTTATATCAAAGGGAGAACAGCAGAATAGAGGAAAGGGACCAGGGGAAGGATGAGGGAAATGAAGAAGAAAATGCAGGGGAGTGATATTAGGCAGGGGACATTCCATCTCCAAACCATAAAAACTCTCTATCAAAATAATAGACAATATTTATCCATGATTGCTTTATTCTGAGCTCACACTTTTTTCCTCTGGTAAATTCACTTTTTGACGTGCTCTTAAATGATATATGCTTTGTTCTGTTTGGTGTGATTAAAAGCTTTTGATTTTTGTTTGTTCGTTTTTGTTTTCCCTTCCCCCTCCTCCCCATCCCCCATAAGAAAAACTGGTTATTCAAGGTTTGCTGGTCTGAGTCTTTGAGATCCAAATTTTCTACCTAACTTCAACCAAGTTGCCTTTGAAAATGCAAACAAATTTACAGACTTCGGGCATATCAGTTTGACTCTTTAAAACTACCAAATAAATCTAAGCTTTAAACTTTTCTTGTGTTCACCTATGTTTATATGCTTATATATCACTTGTTTGCATGGTACTAAACTGCCTTATAGATAAGTAAGCACATAACTTAAACCCTGTTATGTCAGCCCAAATGCCTTCTGATTCATATGACTTGAGTAAATCTGTGATGAATAAGTCAATTTGAACTTGTTAGTAATAAAGATGTCTTCAATATTTTGTAACTTTCTGACTAACCTAGCAATCATTTGGAATACTTATCTCTTTTTTTCTACAATGGCAAATGTTCACATTTTATTTCAAATTGGTTTGCTTATCACCTATATCAAACCATTAATAGTGAAATGTTACTTGTGGAAAATTAGAAATTATCTATTTGCATTATTAAGAATAAAGAAGTCCAACAAATTAATAAGAATTAATCATGCCAAATATTAGTATCCAAAAAAAGGAGCTTTTGAAAAAACAATTATGTAAAATGTAATAGCTAATTTCAGTTTACTTTGTGACAATGAATAGTAGAGTATTTATCTCTAAGTATTTAAGAAAGCTATGATATTTGATGCTCTTTCTATGTGCATGGGGACTTTAAAGAGAACTGTTAAAAAGAGTTCATATGGTGGTCTAATCAGCAAGATGCTTACAGAAAGTTATCAAATATTAAAGACATCTTTGTTAAAATGACCAGATGTAGGCCAGAAAGTTACCAAATATTAAAGACATCTTCTTCAAATGACCCTAAAAATTATTAAATGGATCATGTGCTGCATCTGATATCTAGTCTAGTTTGCTTCAATTAAATGTGCAGAATCTTTTTTCACTAAAAGAAAGGATTATTTTGACATGAAATAGAGATCTATTTTTCTAATACATCATCATGCCTATTTTGTTTTGTTTTTCCTCAGGTTTTGTATTATTTTGAAGGTCTTTTCTCACCTTTTTTTTTCATTCATTCATTTCATTTCATTCATTCATTCATTACCAAATACTGAATCCAAAGGCACTCAAGCACTGAGCAACATCCCTTATCCCTACTGTTTTTTGTTGTTTATTCTGGGTTTTTGTTTGTTTGTTTTGTTTTATTTTTGGAGACAGTGTCTTGCTAAGTTGGTTAGGGCCTCTCTAAATCGCTGAGGTTGGCTTTGAACTTGCGATCCTCCTGCCTCAGCCTCCTGAGTTGCTGAGATTACAGGTATGCACCACCGCACCCAGCTCTTCTCTCCATTTTCAATTACCCAAAGACAAGTTAATAATGAGTCTTGGTATTTTGATTAATGCTTAAATTCTTGAGGAATTTAAAGTGAGTTAAAATCCATTTATAGGTAAGATCCAACAATTTGGTAATGACTGATCTGATCTTGGCAAAGTTCTTAAAAAGTTGATTTAGAGAACAAAGATTTTGTTTTATCAAGTTAATTTCCTGTTTTCTGATTTTATTAGGTTTTTGATTGCTCAAAAAAGTACTATAATGGGCTGGGGATATAGCTCAGTTGGTAGAGGGCTTGCCTCACAAGCACAAGGCCCCAGGTTCAATCCTCAGCACCGCAAAAAAAAAAAAAGTACTATAAGAGGGAGGGTTTATTCAATTTCTTATTTGTTCTAAAGTCTCTTTTTGGTTTATTACTCTGGTTAAATTAATTACTATTTTTATAATAATATGGTATATTTTTGTTGATACAGACACTTTAAAAACTTTAAAAGTTTGATAGTCTGGCTATAATGCTGTAAATCATGATTTTTGTCTTAACACTATAGAGGTAACTAAATTGTCTTCCTAAGTAATTAAACAATGCATAATATTATATATTGTTTGCAGTTATTTGAAATAACATGAGTGATATCTCTACAGTTAGCTATTCATCTTCCATCTCAAGACAAACTTAAGGTTGAAGTTTTGGTAGAGGATCTGTATAAGACTGGCTTTTTTTTTTAATTTAAATTTGATTCATTGAACACAAATGGAGTACAGCTATTGTTTCTCTGGTTGTACACAAAGTAGAGTCACACCATCTGTGCATTCATACATGTACACAGGGCAATGATGTCTGTCACACATTCTGTTATTATTACCCCCCCACCCCGACCCCACCCCTCCCTTCCCTCTGTGCTATCTATCCTTCCACCATTCTTGCCACACTTCCATCCTGCATTATGCATCATCATTCACTTATCAGAGAGATCATTCGGCCCTTGGATTTTGGGGATTGGCTAATCTCACTTAGCATAACAGTCTCCAACATCATCCATTTACCTACAAATGCCATAATTTTCTTCTTCTTTATGGCTGAGTAATATTCCATTGTGTACATAAACCACAGTTTCTTTATCCATTCATCTATTGAAGGGCATCTAGGTTGGTTCCATAATCTAGCTATTGTGAATTGGGGAGCTATGAACATGGATGTAGCTGCATCACTGTAGTAATCTGGTTTTAAGTCCTTTGGGTATAGGCCAAGGAGAAGGACAGCTGGGTCAAATGGTGGATCCATTCCAAGTTTTCTAAGGAATCTCCACACTGCTTTCCAGAGTGGCTGCACCAACTTGCAATCCCACCAGCAATGTATGAGTGTACCCTTTTCCCCACATCCTTGCCAACACCTGTTGTTGCCTGTATTCTTAATAAAAGACATTCTAATTGGGGTAAGATGAAATCTTAAGGTAGTTTTGATTTGCATTTCTCTTATAACTAGGGATGTTGAACATTTTTTCATAAATCTGCTGATTACTTGAAGATCTTCCTCTGTAAAGTGCCTGTTTATTTCTTTGGCCCATTTATTGATTGGATTATTAGTGTTCCTGGTGTAAAGGTTTTTGAGAACTTTGTAGATTCTGGAGATTAGTGCTCTATAGGGGCTTTTTCCATTGAACTGTTTGCACTGTGACTTATTTAACAAAACATTCAAATAAATACATTTTTTTTCTTAATTGGTGTAATGACATTCTTACAGACTGGGTTCAAGGTTTTTGTAGTCCAACAGAATGTACCTAAATTATAAAGATATTATGGAATATGGTATTGAACTTTATACCCAGGTGGTGATTAACCCTGATTTGCATAAGAAGGACTTTAATAGGTACTCTTTAATGAAGATCTGACAGAACTACTTTACTAACAAGTTGGTTTTCTTTGGATAAAGACAATACAACTAAAGAGATTATTTTTATTAGTTCCAATCTATTATTCAGACTAGACTGCTTTACTCTTATTAATGTTTTGTGTGTGTGTGTGTGTGTGTGTGTGTGTGATCTTAGAGGTAATCTTTCCAAAAAATCTTCTGTTGCTTAAAATTGGCTAAGAACAAGTCTGCTGACACTGACTCAAACTGTTGCTTCCCCTCCACCATGGGACCAATCAAATCAAGGACCAGTCAGGTCAAAGCTCCTGCAGCACGGGACCAACCTGCATGGCAAATAATCACCAATCTCTTCAGAGAAATCTTTCTGAGACAAGAAGGAAAATCACATGAAGTTATTTTTCAAACCCCACAGTTGGGAAGTTATAGAAAGAATTCTTGCATAAACTAAGTGGAGTCAGTAAATATTTCACTTTGTCTCCTAAGAAATAAATATCTGGTTCCTTATGACTCAAGTTCCTTGATGGGATCTACACCCAGATCAACAAATAAACTGCCAGCCATAGACAGAGTCTAATTTCCTTAAGATAGAGGGATAAAATAAACAGAAGGGATTTGGGTCAGATCACCTTTGAAATTAAAAGCAATTTCCTGTTAACTGTTTTTCTTCATTCCATACCTCCTCGTGATAAAGATAAGAACAACCAAAAAAATTAAGACTGACATATTCTCCAGCTAAGCATAGCCTAGCTAAATATATATATGTAATATACCACCCAGCTTTTGTTTCTCAAACTGTAACTATTGAACCATTTCTAAGAGACAGGTGGAGAAGGAATCTAACTCCTTCTCTCCAGTTTGATCAAACTGCATAAAATTCATTTTTCATTTTTCCATCATATATTATTTCTTATGTGGGTGGCTACTGAATCCACCACCTGGAATGCACACAGGCTGCCTGGATTGACTGCTAGTAACACCACATCAATGCAAAGTATTTAAAATTTCAACATCTCTCAAAACCATTCTCTTTTTCTCGTTCCTCCCACAAATTCCCTGCCTGAGCTACCATCAACTCTCCTCTGACTACTGTGATTGCCTGCCTATATTTAACTATTCCACTTTAATATACTATTCTCCATACTGTAAGTCAAATGAGCTTTTCAAAATATAAATCTGACCAAGTCACCCTCTGCTAAAATTCTTTAGAACTTCCATTCATCTTGGGATAAATATAAAATTCCCTTGATAAGATTTACAAGGTCAAAAAGGTCCAAGCTTCTACTCCCTAATTCTGCAGTCTCATCCTGCATTCCTTTCACACCCTCGTAAACTCAACATACTCTCTCCCACAAAAGAACCTTTTGGTGCTTGTTTCCTCTGCTTGATAGAGTACTTCCTTCTTTCTCTGGATTTTAATTCAATCTTTTTTATTTGTTCTTTTAGATATACATGACAGTAGAGTGTATTTTGACACTTCCCATTCCTGTGGTTGTACACAATGTGGAGTTATACTGGTTGCGTATTCATAGATAGCATAGGAACATTATGTCCGATTCATTCTACTGTCTCCTATTCCCATCCTTCCTCCCCTCCCTTCATTTCCCTTTGTCTAATCCAATGAACTTCTATTCTTCCCACCCCACACACGACATTTTCTTTATCCATTCATCGGTTGAGGGGCATCTACTTTGGTTCCATAGCTTAGCTATTGTGAACTTAGCTGCCATAAACATTGGTGTGGCTGCATCACTGTAGTATGCTGATTTTAAGTCCTTTAGGTATATACTTTCTTTCAAAAAGCCTCTCCTAGGGCTAGGGATATGGTTCAGTGGTAGAGCGCTTGCCTAGCACACGTGAAACACTGGGTTCAACCCTCAGCACATTAAAAAAAAAAAAAAAAAAACCCCAAAGTTTAAAAACATTTTTTTTTAAAGTCTCTCCTGACTTCTTTACTTAAAATTCTTTTATTATTGGTCTCACTGTACTGTGAACCAATCCTTTGCCTTTATCACCATTGTGATATTACATCTGAATGACTGATTATATTTATGAATATTTGATGACTGTACTTCCATGAAGGCAGGATATGAGTCCATTTATTCTATACCCAGAGTATAGAAAAATTGGAAATCAACAAATGCCTCCTGGATTTATAAAACGTATTATCTTATTTATCCCTCATAAATATGAACAATTATTTGCCCCATTTCATAGATGGAAAAATTGAGCAATCAGGAATTTGGGTAAATTATTTTAGGTCATACAGCTAGAAGATAAAGAACTAGCAGGATACCAATTGGGCATTCTTATCCTAAGGACCAAGGTATTGATTATGCTCTATTGGTGTTCATATACAGCAAAATGCCAGGCCAGTCCTTGTCCATGTAGGAGTGAATCTTAAAGATTTACTATACTAAATTAATTCTTTAGAATTCATCCAACAAATAGGCATAAAGTGCTTACCAAATGTCAGTTGGTGTGCTACGTACTAGGATTACAGGGTAAATAGGATATAGGTTCTCGGCCCTTACTGAAATAAATATGCACTCCACTATTTATTTATTGAGCATATAGAATGTGCCAGCCACTATGCTAAGGGGAGCCTAAAGGACAAATAAAGCCTTAAGTAAATAATTATATTGAAAATAAATGTATTTCATATGTGATAAGTGTTATACAAGAAAATTTCAGGGTGCTATAGAAATAAGCCAAACAGAGACTTTCACATGGCCTGGAGTGTCAAAAGAGGTTTGGAAATACATAACATTTAAGTTGACACAATATGAGGATTTGTGGAAAAGCAATTCAGTGGAGAAAGGATTAGCATTTGGAAACAATGCTTCCCAAGAGATAGAAGGACTACGAGTTGCAAAAACAGGTAATTCAACAGGTAAACACAAAAGTAAATATCTGTAGTCATAAACAATACATCCCCTATACCAGGGGCCAGAAAACTATAGCCTTGTATGACAAGTCCAGTTGGTATCCCCCTTTTGTAGACCCTTAAGCTAAGAATGATTTTTTATAAGGTTATTAAAAAGAAAAAATGTGGAAAGTAAAGGAAAACAAGGAGAGAATCAACACAGATCATACGTTACCCACAAAGTCTAAAATATTTACTAGTCCTTTGTAGAAAAAGTTTGGCAGATTGGGGTTTTTAGCTCAGTGGCAGCGTGCTGGCCTAGCATGTACGAGGCCCTGAGTTTGATCCCTAGTGCCACAAAAAGAAAAAAACTACGATGTCTACAAACCCATGCTCCATACACTGAAATCAATTAAAATATAATAAAGCCTTGTCTTGGGGCTGAGGTTGTAGCTCAGTGGTTGAGCGCTCACCTAGCATGGATGAGGTACTGGGTTCAAGCCTCAGCACTACATAAAAATAAAATAAAAAGATAATGTGTCCACCCACAACTAAAAAATATTTTTAAAAATAAATAAAGACTTGTCTTATAAATTCACAAAATACTATTCTACCTAAACATAACATAGGTACTGAATATATATCATGCCTATCTTTTTCAGATTGGATCTTTGCAGCAGTTACATAATATGAATATTTTATGTAAATGTTCCACCAACACATATTTAAACAATTTTAAACACCTTGAAAAGACAGTTAACAAGATATATAAACATTGGTATAGATAAAATTGTAGCTTTAAAACCAAATATTATTTTTATATTTTAGCCAAAATATTTATATGAAATAGTTATGGTATAAGAGTATAGCTCAATGGATTCAATAATATTTGGAAAAGTAAATGCTATATATTAATAAGAAAGATGACATATTTACCAAGATTTTTTTCAATTCTTCAAGTTCTACTTCTTTGTTATTTTTAAACTGAGTCATCTCTTCTAAAATAAGCAAAAGAATATAAATGCGTTAAAAGCTGGATTAAAAGAATAGGAAAGGAGAGAGAGGTAATAAGAATAATGCCATCTGAAAGGGAAAAACAGAGAGATTAATGCAATTCAAGTACTATAAAGCACAGAGGAAGCATAGATTCCAAATCAACTAAGTAGAAGTAATAATGGATAAATACTAATAGTAGAGTTTTTATGAATTCCACAGCTAAATGAGCCCAATGTTCACAAAGCCAAATAAACAATGTATCTACATAAAATATATTTTGAATGAAGTCAGCGTGTACCTTTGTCTTCAACTCATCATTATTCAATTAAATCCACCTGGCCTCAATCTTCACTCCAAATTTAAATGAAGTTATGTTTCCTCAAGCTAACTCTGACCATTGTACTTTGGATTTCAAAATTCCCACCTCTTAGACTTTAGCTGCCCTATGACCAACATACACCAACTATGAATATAGAAGAATTTTCTATTTTTCCTATTCCATCTAAAAACCCCATTTGAATATAAAACAAATTATTATGTGTTTTTTGCTATTTGTTTTATATTATTAACCTTTCTGCCCTTTCAAGCAACTATCAGAGGGCTGGGGAATGGAACTCAGTGGCAGAGTGTTTACCTAACATACAGGAGGCACTGGGTTCATTCCCCAATATTGGGTGGGGGGAAAGGCATGCTCACAATGTCAGATTTCTCATTTTGTTCTGCAAATTTCTATTAACTACACATTTCTTTCTTAACTCCACACAAAATTAATGCCTATCTCCCTGACATGAATAAAATTATGATCTCAAAGATCAACATAACCATTTTCTGATGTAATTATCAGCTTTTGTCATTATTGAGCTTGGTAGTATTTGATACCATTAACCACTCCCTATTTTTTTCCCTTTATCCAGAACTTGCATTATTCGTATTTCCTGTTTCCTCTCTAATTCCTCTTTTATTGTTGTTTTGTTCTTGTTGTAGATACCTTCCTTCTTGCCACGCTAAATATGAGTGCTCTACAATGACTTTCTATACTTCCATGAATATTATGCTAATGAACTGGAAAACCTTTCCAGTCCAACCCACTGCTTTCTTCCTTCCATTTTTAAACTGCCTACATTTAAACATTCCCTAATGTTTAATGTCCATTTGTCACCTAAAAATGTATTGAGTCTGATATATTGTCTTTCCTCACAATTAAGGGTTGTTGACTATTAGAAATTACTAAAAATTAGAATTACTAAAAATTTCTCAGCCTGTATACATTTTTTAAAAACCACTTACCATAATATTAAAGGAAAAAATCAACAGAATATGACACGTCAATATATAATCTAAAAAAAAAGAAATCTGTCACATGCAAAGCCTATTTAAACAAAAAGTTTCATTTTAGGTTAAAACATGTAATTTTTAAAAATCTAAGGACTGAAAAAATGGAATAGCATGTCTCTACACACTCTCTCACGTGAATCCAATAAAATTTTTAAAAAGATGTAACGCGTGCATGCACACACGCGTACACACACGAACAACGTTACTAAAACAATACAGACTACCATTAACAAATCAGAAAATTGAAGAATTCTTGGGGGAAAATTCTTTGCACTAATTCAATGAAGACTGTGTAGAACAACTAGACCAGGTCACCATACCTCCTAACTCAGTTTGAAACAAAAATTCCAAGAACTGGTGTCAAAGGGACATGGCAGTGTCCCAAATACCTCATAATCCCTAAGCAAGATAAACATCCCCTATACCAAAAGACAAGCTACCAAAACCACCTCTCCTTGCAGTATCTTCCTCTAGCTCCCAGAATCAGAAGAATCATTCTCATTATATGTGGGTGAAGATAGATTGTTATGTACTTAAATGAGTAAAAAGTCAGGTACCAACAATCTGTCAATAGAAGTAAAAAAATGAAAAAGAGTCTCCAAATTCAACCAAGAGAAAAACTAAAACCCAAAGAGAAAGAATTAATAGACCAAACAAAAGTAGATGTTTTGTTAACTGTAATTCTGTTCCAACAGAATACTATGATGCTAAAATAGATTATCTAGTACTTTCCGAAATTTAAAATTTGGCAACTGAGATTTTTAAAACAGCAAATTTGACATAGTAAAAGATTTAAATAGTGGGGGAGAAGTGAAAAAAATTTCCCCCAAAATTCAGGAAAAAGAACAAAGAAAGAGACAGTATAACACAAATTTTAAAAGCACAAAGGCTAGATCCAGAATTTCCAAAGTCTATCCATCAAAATTTCTGAGAGAAAATAGTAACACTTAGGAGAGGAAATAATAGAAGAAAATTTTGCAGAGTTTAAGACAAAATATCCTCATATTAATGAGTCCATCAGAAGAAAGAGCAGAAGTATGATATGATTCCATTTTTAAACAATATTCTCAAATGCCTGGACTACTCAAATAGCCCCTAAGTCCATTTCTCTGCTTCTGCTTTTTCCTCATTCCCTATACTCCTCACACACCACCAAATTTATGTGATATACAGAAGTATAGTGAGCTTTTAAAAAATGTAAACCACATCATTCCTTTACTTAAAATCTCTTGATGATTTTTCCTTTACCCTTGGAATAAAAATTGGACCTACCTGATTTATCTGAGTTCAGTTCATTCCTCTCTCCATATCACTTTTTATACATTATATAAATGAAACAAGTTCCTTCATACCTCAGAACATTTCTACATGCTTTTCCCCCTGACTGAAAAGTTCTCCCCGATACCCATGTTTCACCTAATATCTTAAATCTCATTTATTTTCTACATCTCAGCAAAGGCCACCCCTGATCACCAAATCTAAATTCGGTAACATTATTTTAATATATTACACTATTTTTATTTCCCTCATAGCACTTATCCCAATTTATATTTAAACATTTATTTGTGGCTGTTTTATATTTCTCCTAAGTAGTACAAACCTCGTGTGAACAAAAATCATGTCTGTCATGTTCCTCATTATATATACAAGGCTAAATGGGAACTAAATATCTAAGTCTTAGCTCAATAGTTACACTGTATCAAAGCAAAAGCAATAGAACACAACAGAGGGACCATCTGTTACATGATCAAATTAAAAGCAAAGACAGGTGCAGAAACAGAAAAATGACCATAGGAACAAGACCTATTTAGAGCAATATCATATTGAATTGAGGATGGGAGACATAAATCAGCAAAGCAAACTACATCAATAAACTGGGATAACTTTTAAAAAAAATTTTTAGTTGTAGATTTTTATGTGATGCTGAGGATCAAACCCAGTGACTCAAAAGTGCTAGGCAAATGCTGTACCACTGAGCCACAGTTGGCTTTAACTTAACTTGGTAGGCACTACCCTCACTAGTTAAGTGAACAATAAAAAGACTGCTGATATTAAAGGGTTTTTGTTGTTGCTGTTTTTAGATAAATATATTAGAGCATATTTTGCCATATTGTACATACATTGAACATAACTTATTCTAATTAGGATCCCATTCTTGTGGTTGTACATGATGGTGGAATATCTCTTAAATTTGTAATAATCAGGTATGCACTGTTAAAGGAACACTCTGGCAGCGATGTAGCAAATGAGCAAAATGGGGTAGGAAGATTGATTCTCAAACCACTGTAACTGGTACTGGTCCAAGATAATTGGTTCAGACCTTAAGTCAAGATACAAGGAGTAGAAAGGGCTATCGGATCAGTGCATAGATAAAAAGTGGTTTGAGGATTGAGAACACTGAGGGGATGATGGAGGGACACTCTTACCAAGGTGTAAGCCTAAGAAAATACCATCCAAGAAGAAATGTAAAGTATAGCCAGGAAACAAAGCAATTAAGAATAAGTGTTATTAGGTTAAGAAAGATTATAAAAGAAAGTCAAAGCGAACAAAAGCTAAGTAAATTCAGTGAGGAATGAGTAAAGATGAGGACAAATTAGAATAATCTGAAACATCATTTGACAACTCATCTGACAAATACAATTTGTGTTCCATCATGTTTTTCACATACCTCCTCTACTAAATTAAGAGAATGTGATTAAATTCTAAAACCAAGACAGAGAAAAATAAGAATTTGAACTGTTTCAGGTCTGTGGGCATGAAAATAGGGAAAAATTCAAAAGTTATTTATTTTATGTTATAAATTAGATATTAATAATTAGAAACAGCAGCAACTAAAAAATCAACTAGATGTGAAATAAAAAGGAGAAAGAAGAAATTCCAACATTTCTGGATTTAAGAACTACACTACTAGCCAAAGAAGGAAATAAGCTAATGTTGAGACCCTATGTGATTGTTAATGCTACTTTTCCAAATATAAGTTTTCTACACTCACCCCATCATCCTTTACAATTATCCAAAGACTCTTCAAGTCAACTTTTAAAATCTACCTACTTCTTCCATAAATCCCTTCCCAATCCTTTCCTAAGCCCATGTTATCTTTGGCTTCCTCTTGGCATTAGCATTTACACAACTCCAACAATAGAAATCTATGTTTACCCCAAATATATAAACATGCAAAAAAATACAAAGACATATGTATATTTTACACTGTTATAACATTAATATGTATTATTTCCATTATAAAACATATAAAACATAAAAAATAGAAATAGTATTTTTAATATTTTCTTCCCTTACCCTATTATAATTCTTGCTAATCCCTCGTTTTGGACACCACAGATCTAATGGTTTTCTATGTTCAAATTTGTTCATATAATAATTAGAAATGTCTCAAGAGCATGGTATTTAACTTCCTCTATATGTTCCCACGACATACAGACAATATTAAAAAACACATGTAGTACTGTTTTGTAATTATAGAATTTCTTATTCAAACTTCTCATAATGCATTGTTATGAGAAAATCATATTGTTTCATTGAATTTGTAATGTTGCAAATAACCGTCACTTAATTTCAATATTAGGTTGAACTCTTACAAATAAATATACATTAAAGATATTTTAAGGACAAAAATTATTCCTTAATCTACAACAATCAACAATTCTGAAGAAAGCAGACATATGCAATGACTTACAACAGTATATATGCTCTGAAGGAATATTGGATAAGGAATGCATTTTTAACCATTCTAACAAAGTAATATGAAGACAATAAAATTATTTGACAGGGATAATATAATTTTGGATGATGAAAGGTTAACCTCAGTGGAAAATTAAGTGTTTCAAAAGTATAAATATGGTTCAATAATCCAGACAGCTATTTGTGAATGTTAAAGAAAATATTTCAGATACAGGCAACATTAGTTGTAATTATTTCAATTATGTAAGTATTCAAAGCTAATTATAAAGTTGACAGAAAATTATGGAGATATTCTTAAAAAGGTCTATCAATTCATGACATTTAATTTATGAAAATAATTCTTTTCATTGAAACTAGAAAATCATTTTGTACCTATAATGCTCACCTGTAGATATGCAGATTTATAAACATGAAGCACAGGTTATTAGAATTAGTTAACTGGACATAAATTCACAAAACAATCACAGATCTCTCTCTTTGGCCATGAAAGGTATTGATAACATATAACAAAGGATTAGGTTCTTGTATAAAGAGTTCATAATCAAACAAATACTGAAATTTTAAAATTCAGTTAAAATATATACACATTTCTAAGAATTATTAAGACCTCTGAATCTTAGAATAAAGAAAAGAGAATACAAATATCTCTTAGGTTACTTGTATTTCCAGACATCTATGAACAAAAAAATGAAAATGAATAGTCTTTCATAAGGTTTGAATTTCCTACACTCAATTGTTCTCATAATTAGCCACAATTATCAAGGTACACATTATATTCTCTAAATCTTACCGAGTTCACTTGACTTCTTCTGAAGCTCCATGGTAAGTATTTTCAGGTGATCTTCATTTTTTCCCAATCTTGTAAGATATGTTATTTTTCAATGTAAAATATTCTTTTATCAGAATACATCTAATATCTAAAACTAGTATAGTTTAGCAACAGCATAGATTCATCCAATCAGTAAACATTTATTGAATACCTACTCTGCATAACATTTTTAAATGACTATTATAAATACATAATTGTATATTTATTACATCTACATAAAATCTTAAGGCTTATGGTTATAATTTGTCTCTTAGTTACTGATAATCAAATTAATCCATCTTAGAACTTTGAAAGAGACATAATTATTATTATACTAAATTCTGCCTCAGGAACAAAACAAATTGGAAAACATAATTCTCTTGCTTTCTCTGACTCTGGTTTTTACAAACTACAAAATTTAGATAACTGGAACAAATGGATCTAAGGTAACACAATTTAAATTTTGAAAATTTCCTGGATAAGTCAATCAAGAATATATAAAAGTACGGAGAACTAGAAGAGTTAATTTTTTTCCCTCACTATGCATAATCCATAAGATTAAATTATGATGGTACATAAGTGGCATAGTATACCATGTAGCTACTGAAAATGATAATACAGTCCTTATTTACAAATCAAAAATTTGGATACTAATAAAATTACAAAATAAAAGGGCGGGTTTAAACATTATTTATGTAAACAATGCATATAAAAGGAAAATATACATAAAAAAGAAATACTGGTAGGTCCAATTTATGACTTAGGAGATAAATCTGTTCCTCTCCTGTATCTTCCCAAATTTTATTAATCCAAAGGTAATGGGACAGAAATATTTACACAGCTTCATATGAATATTTTCTTAACATCAAGAAAAATGGAGTTAGTCTTAAGCACTCGTTTTGTACAAACTGCTTTTTAGATAAAATGCAAACGAATATTTTAAACACAGCTAATCATGTCCATTAATTACAGAGTACTACCTACTCTACCCCAGAATAGTTGCTAAATTTATAAATCAAAGACAAGGTTATAGAGTCTAGTAAAACAAACTTTCCAGCCTAGAAATTACTCCTATGAAGCTAAATAATCCAGTTTGAAGATACATTGTATCCAGTGTAACCACAATTCTGTGCAATTAAACTGTGCCAATAAAAATAAATACGTTGTATCTCTGAATCAGCACTTAGGAGGTTGTCTATAAAACTTGGTTTTATGGAAGAGAATGCATGGGAGCTATCCTACAGAATACCTGCTTTTAACGCTGAGGATGTATGTAGCTCAGTTGGTAGATTGCTTGCCTCACATGCATAATGCCCTGGGTTCAATCCCACCAAAAAAAAAAAAAAAAAAAAAATACCTGCCTACCAAATACAAACTTTTAAGAGTATTCCTACCTTAAACATTAAAAAAAAAGACTTGGCTATACTTGTTATAGGAATTATGAGGCTGCTGATAATGAATAGAAATGGTGCTGAATATTAGAAGCAAATTGTTTTTATTCATTTTTATTTTATTTAAAATAAGAAATATTTCACCTTTGCTGTTCTGTTCTCAATAATTCCTCCAAGTTGCAGATACTTGTTTTAAGTTCAGTAAGCACAACTGAATGGGCAGTTTTGGCTTTATTAAATTCTTCCATTTGAGCTGCTTTTTCTTCAGTTAGTTGATAGATTGTTTTTGTTGCTACCTGTAACTGTTCCTCTGAAGCTTTTTGAGTACTCTAAAATAAAGTACAAAATAAAGCAAAGATTCAAAGGCCTTAAGAAAAAAAAACCTGAAGTTATCAGATTCTATCAGTTTGCTACCCATTTTGCTCTTCACTTCTTCCTTTTCATCATCCTTCTACTTATCCTGGAATACCCACCCACTTATTATTTCAAATCACCATTTTCCAAATTCCACCTATAGTTCCAATTTCTCCAAGGAATCTTCCTAACCAATCCAACCCACAGAGTTCTTTCAATTCTTAGAAATCTTATAATAATTTTTTAGACTGGATCACTGTTGGTACCATTCTTGATCTTGTATTTCACTTATATTTTTGATGTGTTTTTATCCATTGTCTCTGACTAAATTATAAATGTTTTGTAGACTGGTATATTTTCTTCTCTGTTTGAAGCTCAGGGTCCTTGTACATAGTATTAGTATTCAATAAATATTTGTTGATTATTGATAACGTGAGATTCATACCACACTTATTTGCAAAGTCATTTTAATATCTTCTAGTTCTGATGTCAAAAGGTCCTTCTTCTCAATTGATTCTTTTAAGCTTTCATTCTGTAATTCTAAAAAAGAAAGTTATAGATAGGTAGTACTTAATAGAAAATACATACCAAATAAACTAATTGTTACTTGTAAAAATTACTTTTTCCTTCATTAGACAACACAGTCCAAACTGAGAGAATTATGTGAATGACAGACACACTAACTTTGATCAAATCTTTTTGACTTTTCATTATTATTCCTCTCAAGAACTCAAAGACTAATATTTTAAAACCTATTAAATATTTATAATTTACAAGAGAATCAAAATAGACATATAAGAGAAAGTAATTCTGGAAAGTGGATTAAAAGACTTCCCTTGGAGATCCAAGATGGTGAACTAGAGGGAGGCTGCATTCCTTGTCGCTCCATAACTCAGGATTCAAACAAAGGAAAATCTGTTTTTCCATGAGGCAGTCTTTGCTCCTCATTGATCCCCTGCTGTTTATCCCATTTGTCTACCTCGATCACCTACAGTCTGCCAGTGTATTAACTACATTTGAGAGCAGATTGCTCACTAACTGCTGCCTGTCATCCATCATTTGCCTATCTGCCTGCCTCTGGCTTACCCATCGCCTGCCTTTCTCCTACCTATCACCCACTGACTGAGGGTTAGCCTGTAGAGCCCGCAGATCGTCAATGGATCACCAGCTGCCAGCCACTGCCTGGAAGTCCACCATCACAGTACCCACCATTTTGGGAAAACAGCCAGGAACTGCAGGACCTTGGGCCCAGCTGACAGCATCCCACCTCCAGGACCCCAGGCCTCACTGACAGCACCCCACCTCCAGGGACTCCAGCCTGGCCGACTGCACCCCACCCAGACTCAGCACTCACGCCCTATGCTGCATCTCCCCATTTACCCAACATGTTTGGAAGCTCGTGCAGCCATCTTGGATTATCCTGGAAGTGGAAACTTGACATTAGGTGGGGCAAATTCCATCCTGAGATGCCTGCTGGAGACCTCTCATGCCTGAGGCTACTGAAGACTAGAAGGTTTGAATAGTATATGACTGTTATAGTGTAGATTTTTTTTCTCCTTTGTGAAAGCTTTTAAATTTTTATTTCTTTAATTTTCTTGCTCTTTACTTTCCTTTTGTTTACCTGTTTCCTCAAAGTCTTTTTCTCCTTTTTCTCATGCTAACAACTAACTTCTTTTGACTACACTTTCACTCATCCTATGATCTAGAACTTCTTCTTCATACTCTTTTCTTATACCATTAACAGTTACATCCTACACCCCTCCCCATCCTCTTTGTCCTCCATTAGAAACTGCAGTCCTCATTGCAAATCTGTTTTACTGTAGATAATAATTGAACTCATCCTCTCTGTTTAATACGACAATATTGTAATAATATTGTAACTACTGTAACAATATTGTAACAAAAAAGGCTACTGTAACAATAGTCTTCATAGGGGCTATTTGGTTTACGGCTGCATATGGTCAGTACTGTGTGCTGCTAATATTGATCTCCCCCCTTAAAGAAGAGGTTTTGGAAAACTACAGGGTCACTATAAGCCTATAGAGCAGAAACTGCAATACCCCAGATCTGCATTGCTAGAGGGAAAGATACATGAACAACATGAAAAAACAAGGGAAGAAAGTGTTCCAAACAAACCAAGATTCTACACTAATAGAATCCAATGACAGCATGGAGGAAGAAATGCCAGAAAAGGAGTTCAGAACAAACATGATTAAAATGATCAGAGAAGCAAACAATGAGTTAAGAAAACAAATGCAGGCAATGATTGATCATCCAATAAGCAGTTGAAAGAGTAACTACAGGAAGCAAAAGATCACCTCAACAAAGAGATAGAGATTCTAAAAAGAACCAAATAGAAATCCTTGAGATGAAGGAAACAATAAACCAAATAAAAACTCGCTGGGAAGCATCACCAACAGACTAGATCACCTGGAAGACAGAACCTCAGACAATGAAGACAAAATATTGAATCTTGAAAATAAAGTTCCCCAACAGAGAAGATGGTAAGAAATCATGAATGGAACCTCCAAGAACTATGGGATATCATGAAAACACCAAATTTAAGAATTATTGGAATTGAGGAAGGCACAGAGATAAAAAACAAAGGAATGAACAACCTATTCAATGAAATAATATCAGAAAATTTCCCAAACCTGAAGAATGAAATGGAAATTCAACTACAAGAAGCTTACAGAACACCAAATGCACAAAATTACAGCAAATCCACACCAAGACACATTATAATGAAAATGCCTAATATACAAATAAAGAGAGGATTTTAAAGGCTGCAAGAGAAAAGCATCAGATTACATATGGGGGAAACCAATACAGATATCAGCAGATTTTTCAGCCCAGACCCTAAAAGCTAGAAAGGTCTGGAACAATATATTTCAAGCTCTGAAAAGAATTCCCTTATTTGTATTTGTACATCACTGTCTAGTTGTCAGACAGCTTACATATACCATGCACTGTTTCATTCATTATTAAGAATATGCTTTAGAAACAGAAGGGAAGTTTCATCTCTATTTTAGAGTATCTAAGGCTCAGTGAGGTTCAGTACCTCAGATAAAATATCTCAACTAACCGTGTGGAAAAACCTATACATTAGGTCATCAATTTCAGGTCTGTGTTTTTTCTTGCTGTGGATTTTTATCACAAAATACTTGGTCAATTCCCTGTAGGGTTTCAACAAAGATGAATATTTAAAGATTTTCAGTGTTAAATTTTGAAACTGGAAAAAAACTAAATATCCAAAAGTGGACAGATTAAATTATGATGGTACATAAATGGGACAGTATACCATGCAGCTAGTGAAAATGATAATACAATCCTTATTAATTAATCAAGAGTTTGGATAGAGGGTTGGGTAGAACTCTTGCCTTGCACATGTGAGGCACTAGGTTCAATCCTCAGTACCACATAAAAACAAATAAATAAAATAAAGGTATTGTATCCATTATAACTAAAAATTTTAAAAAACAATTTGGGTAGATATTAATACAATAACAGAAAAAAGGGCAGTTTAAAACAATATTTATATAAACAGTGCATATAAAAGGATAAGATACATACTAAAATATTAAAAACAATTCATATGCTAATGGTTAAATTATTATTTTATTTTCATGATTGTCTATCTTCATTTTTAGCTTTTTGTTTGTTTATTATCAGGGATTGAACCCAGGGGCATTTAACCACTAAGCCATATCCCCAGTCCTCTTTCTTTATTTTGAGACAGAGTCTCACTAAGTTACCTAGGGCCTCCCTGAGTTGTCTTTTTTAGTTTTTTATAATAGATATTAAATATTATATTTCTTCATTTAAATGTTGATTTATCAAAATAAGCTTTTGACCCCGCTTAATGGCTAATAATGTTCACTAAATATCTAAGACTTAGGTACTATTCTATGTGCTTTATATGTGTCCATTTTTTTTTTCTTTTTTGGTACTAGAAATTAAACCAAGGCCTTGTGCATGCTAGGCAAGTACTCTACCACTGATGTATATCTCCAGCCCTTTTTTCCACCTTAACATTTTGAGACAGGATCTTACTGAATTGTTTCCAGGCTGACCTAGAACTTACAATTTTCCTGCTTCAGCCTTCCAAGTAGCTAGGATTATAGGCATATGCCACCATGCCCAACATGTGCATTCATTTTTATAACTCATATACACTAGAGGAGAAAAAAAAAAGTTCATCATCTTCTTTGGATTCAAGATATACTACATCTTCTTATTCTAGCTACCTGGCCTTGACCATGACTGAAACAGTTTGACTCTAATTTTCCACCCACCTGGAAAATTAGAATCTTAATAATAGTTATTCATTATTCATTTTTCATTATTATTATTATGACAGTGACAGAAAGTCACTCTCAGGATTAAATAATACAACTTAAAATCCTTAACTACAGTATCTAGTATATAATCAATAAAAACTAACAACTATTATGATGATGATAATGGTGATGTTTGCAAGAAAATGGACTTTAATATTCACAATATTTCAATCAATCAACAAATATATAAAAAAATGTTCAACATCTCTAGCAATTAGAGAAATGCAAATCAAAACTACACTGAGATTCCATCTCACTCCAGTCAGAATTGTAATCATTAAGAATACAAACAATAATAAATTTTGCCAAGGATGTGGGAAAATGGTACACTCATACATTTCTGGTGTGACTGCAAATTGGTGCAACCACTTTGGACAGCAGTATGGAGATTCCTACGCAAAACTGAAATGGAACCACCATTTGACCCAGTCATCCCAATCCTCAGTTTACACCCAAAGGACTTAAAATCAGCACAGTGATGCAGTCACATCAATGTTTATAGCAGCTCAATTCATAATAGCTAGATTGTGGAATCAACCTCGGTGCCCTTCAACAGATGAATGGATAATGAAAATGTGGTATAAATGCACAATGGAATATTAGTCTTAAGGAAGAATGAAATTATGATATTTACCTATAAATGGATGGAGCTGGAGAATTATCATGTTAAGCGAAATAAGCCAATCCCAAAGAACCAAAGGAATGTTTTCTTTGATATACAAATGCTAACTCACAATAAGAGGGAGGGGCTGGGGAAGAATAAGGTACTTTGGATTAGACAGAAAGGACTGAAGGGAGGGGAGGGGGTATAGAGGTAGAACGATAGTAGAATGAATCAGATATTATTACCCTATGTGCATATGTGATTGTATAACTGGTGTAAATCTACACCATATACAACCAGAAGAATGAAGTTATACTCCACTTATGTATGATGTGTCAAAATGCATTCTACTGTCATGTACAACTAACTAGAACAAATTTTAAAAATCCCTAGGGAAAAAAAATATTCATGGTATTTATAATACAATGAGCCAGGTACACAAAATTACAAGTGCTAATGGGTACTCACTAGAAATAATATAGGGGACACTTAAGCAAAATAGATCAATGGAGTGGAGGTTAGGGGAAGCAGAAATAAAGAAGTAAAGTTCAGGGAAGACTTCTAGAAAATGACATTTGAGTTGAAACATTTTAAAGAAATAAGAATTGGTAAGAATAAAAGGAGAAAAAAAGAAATCACAAACAGGTAAAATACCATGAACAAAGGCAAAAATGTAAGAGACTGGATAATACATTCTGGGGTCTAAATGAAATGTATTTCACTAATATATCTTAAAGTTTAAGGACATCTAAATTGTATACATGTATTGAACTATCACACTGTACCCCACAATTATATACAATTACTAGATGTTAATTTTAAAAATGAAAAAGGATAAGGGAGGAGTCATCACAGTTATGATGGGAAAGATAATAATAAGATCATAATAGGATTTATATGACTTGCTCAGAATCTTTTGCTCTATAAGCCATGAGGACCACGCAAAACTATTAAGGATGTTAAAGAGCAGAATGATGCCTCAGGTTTATATTTTTTTAAAGCTCCATTGTTAGGGGGAAAAAAAACAAATGTATAGAATGAAAAGGTCACTGGTCCTCTTCTAAATAAGAAAATAAGAAAAGTATATCAGGAGAGAGGGCAACAATGACTAACAACTGTGGTGTTCATTATGATTATAAAACTATCACCAGACTATAAGAAATAGATATTAATGATAGACATTATTATCTACCAGACTACACCATAATTACAAACCAGCCTTTAGGCACATATGGGAACTGAAAATGATTTTCCAAGCCAAAAGTTAATTTGAAGTGTTCCTCAATTCCCCTAGGATGCCAAAAGATTCAAATGCAAATTTTCTCTACAAAAAAATTCTTAAGTTTTGGACTAGAACCTAAGATGGCTGAAGTTATACCACCTCAGAATCTAAAAACATAAGAGGAAACGAAACATCAGGAGCAGAATCTGGTATAGCATAAAGGCCATGTTGGAGCTGAAAAGAATTCCGATGTTAGAATTATTAGCTAACAAATAAAAAATAAGTATTTTAACATTCTTTAAAAATGAAAAGGAAGATATCAACAAATCAAATAAAACTCCTACAAATGATATGTAAAAACTACACTGATGAGCTGTTTAACCTCTAAAAAGGAGTAAAAATTCAGGATTAAGTACTAAGAATATTAAAGGCATTATTCTCCTAACAAAATAATAAGAATTTACCAAGCCAAAAGCAAAGGGAAAAGGGCCGGAAATGTAGCTGAGTGATAGAGTGCTTGCCTAGCCCGTGGGAGGCCCTGGGTTCAATCCCTACCACCGCAAAAAGGAAAAAAAAAGAGTGAAAGGAAAACAGAAACCTAGAGAAGTAAGCTAACCACTGAGCATGTTTTTTTGTTGTTGTTTCTTTTTTACAGACCGCATTGTAATTCATTGTACACAAATGGAGTACATCTTTTCCTTTCTCTGGTTGTGCATGATGTAGATTCATACCATTTGTGTAATCATACATGTACATAGGGTAACGATGTCTGTCTCAGTCCACCATTATTCATACCCCCCTCCTTCTCATTTCCTTCCCTCTATGTAATTTAAAGTTCCTCCATTCTTCTCTCAGTCCCCCACCCCATTATATATCATCATCTACTTTATTCTGAGGGCATATGCAGGTCCTCGCAAAGTTGAATTTTGATTCAAAATCTGATAGGACAAGAAAAAGAAATATTAAAAGCCAAAAAAAAGAGGGAGTACAGGAAAAACTTTTATACAATAACCTGAGATACTCAGTGTAAGGAAGAAGCAAAAGTAAACTAGAGGCAGATTTGTAGGCCTGATTCTTATCTCATGAGTTGTTCAGAGAACCCCAAGCTTTGAAACTAACTTAAGGTGATCCCAAATGAACATATATACCATGTACATGGCATAAGTAAGGCAAATCCTCCCAGGGGAAGTTATCTACATATTAGACACGCCTTAAACTATTCCTACATACAATTTTCCAAATAAAAAAATATGCATAAAGTCAGAGAGAACAAGGTTGACAAGTAAACCATGCAGACTAAAAACTATCAGAAACAAAAGACAGGATGAGGACCACAGTCATTTAAGATAAATAATTATCAAAATGAAACTATAAAACAGTGATACTTAATACTTAAAGAGATTTTTGAAAACTCTGAAAATATTAATATAAAACTACCTAAAGTAGAATAGTAGAATTGAAAAGAATAACAACATCTTAAAATAAACACCTCAGTAACTAAAAATAAAATGAAGGTTTTTATAATGGGTTAAAAACAAATGAAAAGAGAATTAGTGAATCATGACATAAATCCAAAGACTTTAACCAAAATAAGACACAGGAAGAAAAACTGTTTTAAAAAAATGAAATGATTGGCACAGCTGATAAAGACAGAAAAATTAATAGTTGTTTTACTCATCTTTTAATTTTTTTTTTACTCAAAACCTGAGAAATAGAATAGATACAACACCTGAGGAGATTACCAAGAATTTTTAGGATGTAATAATAAAGGACACTAATTTATAGTTCAAGGAGCCATAAAATAAAACTAAACTATACCTTAAAATATATTACTGTCACTACTAGAAAGTCAAAGATAAATAAAAAGCTGAAAAACTACAAGAGGGAAAAAATACCTTATCCTGAAAGATTCAACAGATAGAATAACAATGTTGACTTCTTAAAATTAATGAAGGAAGTCAGAAGAAAGGAGAAATACACCCCCTGTTTTAGTCAGCTTTTTGACACTGTGGCCAAAACACCCAAGAACAACTTAGAGGAGAAAAGTTTATTTTGGCTCAGGGTTTTAAAAGTTCAGTCCATGCGAGGGTGAGTCCATTGCTCTGCACACAAACTGAGGCAGAATATCACTGTGAAAGGTCATGGTGGAGGAGTGCTATTTCATTGATGGCAGCCAAGAAGCAGAAAGAGGGAGTGGGAAAGGGGCCACAGGAAAGATGAACCCTTCCAGGGCATACCCCCAGTGACCTACCTCCTCCAACCACACCCCACCTGCCTATAGTTACCAACCAGTCCATTCAAACTAGGATGGACTGATGAGGTTACAGTTCTCACATTCCAATCATTTCATCTTCCAACATTCCCGCATTAACTCAGGAGCTTGGGGGAGATACCTCGTATTCAGATCATAACACTATCAATGTGCTAGAAGAAATTTCTAGAAATAGCACATAGTGTGCCAACTTAGAAGTACATATCACGCAAAAATATCCTTCATGGATGAGAATGAATAAACACATTTTCAAACAAATGAAACCAAAGAGAACTCTTTATAAACATGGTCTCACTAAAGTAAATTCTAAAAATTCCTCTTTAAGTCAGAAAGTAAATGAAAGGTTTGAGAGGGGGGAATAAAAAGACAAAGTAGAAAAACTATATGGGTAAAACCAAATAAATATTGTCTGTATAAAATAGTAATACAAATGCCTAGCCTATAGAATTAAAATACACATGTAAAATATAATAAAAATAGGAGACAAAATGGAATTAATGTTATGATGTCCTTGAATAGCACAAGAAGAAGGTATATGTATTGATTAACTTCACACTTTAATAAGATATTTAAAAAAAAAGTGTGATGGATTGACATATTTGATTCCATGAAAATGTTATATGTCAGGCTATATGGGCAATGACTAAACAGACTCCATTTTACCCTGAGACTACATATTTTATAGGAAATGCTTCTCCCACAGAAATATCCCACCTCTGTACCCATCAACATTTGCTTAGCATAGGAGGTTTGGCAACACAAAATGGCAATTCATGTATAATATAAAATTGTTCTATTTCAATTCCTATTTTTCTTAGACAATGTATCATGTCACAGCAATTGTCTAGATGTTAGTAACCATTCTTTAACTTGTACCCAACTAAGGTTGTTTTGACCCACTTCCTCTTCTGCTTATGATTTTACATCGCATGATGTTAGTTTGTAGTTTTGAATCATAGCAACAGATACTTATGATTGATGGCATAAAAATTATACCATTTTTAATACCATTTTATGGTTGAGGCTGTTCTCCCAATAGCCATTTTTGGGGTGTTGTGTGAGACAGTCAGCCAGCCAGCTAATAAAGACTCTCAAATTTGGACTTCTCCATGGTGATCAATCTGTTCTTAAACTGCACCCCACAACAAAAGGAAAAGATTATATAACTTTAAAAGTAGTCAAGGAAAAAAACTGGAATGCTAATAAGGAAACTAGGACTTCCATTTCTGGGAAGAATAAGTAGAAGTACTGGACCCCATTCCTCTCAAGTATAACCAAAAAACCCTGATATTATGTACAGAAAAAATCCAAGAAAACTGAAAGGTGAAGAGAAGGTAAAACCAGCTAGAGTACCATGGACCTGAAAAACAACATAGCAGGAAGACCCCTGACTGAAGGGGTTCTCTTTTGTTTTGCGATTTGGAGGGGTTGTTTTGAGTTTTGGTATTTTTGATGTGTATGGGGGTGTCTTAGTTTTGTTTTTTTTTGTTCCAGGGAGGAGGGTTGCATCCCATATCCAAGACTCAAAGCTAAAGAAGCCAGCAACCACAAAATACAAATAGTCATCAAAGGGGCTGGGCAGGGAGGGCTCCAACAAAAATTTGCTTTCTCTAGCTAAAGTACCAGGAATGGGGCAGCCTAGCAAACTATACTAGTCAAATACCACAGAATAAACTGTATGTCCTTTTTTAGCTACTCTAGTAAAGGCCAGGTGAGGATCCTAAACTTCCATCTGTGATGGAAACACTATAATACCACCACCAATGTCAGAAAAGATTAGATAAGAGTCATATCTTTCATTTCCACCAGTCAGGAATGAGCACCCTAATTCCCAGCAGCAGCAGTAGAGATCACATGGGGAACCCTCATCCACTAATAACAAGCATCCCTCTGACACCCTCTGGAATATGGTGAGAGAGGCATAGTACAGAGCCACAACTTTTACCAAACTCGGCAGTAATGAGGCCATTCCCACTGTGGTATCACTAAAAACCACACACAGGGAACCACAACATCTAATCAATGCAGCAAGAAGGAACAAGGAACCCAGCAACAAAGGTTCTCCACTCAGGTGACAACCAAGGACAAGTGGGAAACCTAGACTTCTACATTCGCCTGGTAGTAAAGAGACAGTATTGCTCCCTTTCCCTATCATAGCATACTGTCAAAGGAAGCCAGATAAAACAAAGAAAATGAGACCCAGGGTCTCAACACAATATGAAAACATCTAGATTTCAATCAACACTTTCTCAGAATAAGAACAATGCAATCTCAAACTAGATTTTTAAAAAGGCACTCAATAGATGTCAGAATCAATAACAGATGTGTTGGAATTATTTGACAAAGATTTTAAAGGAGTCATAATAGAATTGCTTCAATGAGCAATCACAAACACAAGTAAAACAAATGAAAAATTAGAAAGCTTCAAAGAAACTAATTAGAATTTAAAAAAAAGAAAAAAATTTCAAGAGAAAAAAAGAAAGCTTCAAAGAAGAAATGGGAAATTTCAGTAAAGAAATATGTTTCATATTGCTGCATATGGATTTCCAGTTTTCCCAGCACCATTTGTTGAAGAGACAATCTTTTCTCCATTGTGTGTTTTTGACACCTTTGTTTAGTATGAGATAACTGTATGTATGCAGGTTTGTCTCTGTATCCTTTATTCTGTACCACTGGTCTATCTGTCTATTTTAGTGCCAATACCATGTCATTTTTGTTACTATTGCTTTGCAGTATAGTTGAAGGTCTGGCATTGTGATACCTCCTGCTTCGCTCTTCTTGCTAAGAATTGCTTTAGCTATTCTGGGTCTCTTATTCCTCCAAATGAATTTCATGATTGCTTGCTCTATTTCTATGAGGTCCATCATTGGGATTTTAATTGGAACTGCACTGAATTTGCATAGCACTTTTGGTAGTATGGCCATTCTGACAATATTAATTCTGCCTATCTAAGAACATGGGAGATCTTTCCATCTTCTAAGATTTTCTTTAATTTCTTTCTTTAGTGTTCTATAGTTCTCATTGTAGAGGTCTTTCACCTCTTTTGTTGGATTGATTCCCATGTATTTTACTTTTGTTGAGGCTATTGTGAATGGGATAGTTTTCCTAATTTCTCTCTCAGAGGGTTCATCACTTATAAATAAAAATGCATTAGATTTATGAGTGTTGATTTTATATCCAGCTACTTTACTGAATTCATTTATGAGTTCTAGAAGTTTTCTGGTGGAATTTTTCAGCTCCTCTAAATAAAGAATCATGTCATCAGCAAATAGTGATAGCTTGAGTTCTTCTTTTCCTATTTGTATCCACCCTGCACAAAACTCAACTCAAAATGGATCAAGGACCTAGGAATTAGACCAGAGACCCTACATCAAATATAAGAAAAAGTAGGTCCAAATCTTCATCATGTTGACTTAGACCAGATTTCCTTAACATGACTCCTAAAGCACAAGAAATAAAAGCAAGGCTCAATAATTGGGATAGATTCAAACTAAAAAGCTTTTTATCAGCAAAGGAAACAATCAGCAATGTGAAGAAAGATCCTACAGAGTGGGAGAAAATCTTTGCCACACACACTTCAGATAGAGCACTAATCTCCAAAATCTATAAAGAACTCAAAAAACTTCAAACCAAGAATACAAATAACCCAATCAATAAATGGGTTAAGGAAGTGAGCAGACACTTCACAGAAGATCTACAAGCAATCGATACATACATGAAAAAACATTTCTAGTAATAAGAAAAATGCAAATCAAAACTACCCTAAGATTCTATCTCACCCCAATTAGAATGTCTATCATCAAGAACACAAGCAACAATAGGTGTTGGCGAGGATGTGAGGGAAAAGGTACACTCATACATTGCTGGTGGAGTTGCAAATTGGTGCAGCCACTCTGGAAAGCAGTATGGAGATTCCTAAGAAAACTTGGAATGGAACCATTCAACCCAGCTATCCCACTCCTTGGCCTATGTTCAAAGGCCTTAAAATCAGCATACTACAGTGATGCAGCCACATCAATGTTTACAGCAGCTCAATTCACAATTCAAACCAACCTAGATGCCCTTCAATGATGAATGGATAAAGAAATATATACACAATGGAATGCTATTCAGCCATAAAGAATAATAAAATTATGACTTTTTCAGGTAAATGGATGGAGTTGGAGAATATCATGCTAAGTGAAATAAGTCAATCACGAAAAACCAAAGATCAAATGATTTCTCTGATAAGTGGATGATGATACATAACAGGGGTGGGAGGTAAGGGAAGAATGAAGGAAGAATGGACTGTGTAGAGGGAAATGAGGGGTAGGCAGGGGGCAGTGGGGGAGGAAAGATAATAGAATGTGACAAACATCATTACCCTATGTACATGTATGATTACACAAATGGTATGACTGTACTTCGTGTACAACCAGAGAAACAACAGTTCCACCCCATTTGTGTACAACGAATCAAAATTTTAAAAAAAGAAATAGAACATGTTAAAATAAAAAGAAATGGAAATTTTGGAACCAAAAAAATACAACAACCAAAATCAAAAGCTCCATGAACAGGCTCAGTGACAAGAAAAAAAAAGGGCCAGAGTAAAGATTCAGTGAACTAGAAGATAGGACAATAAAAACTAGCAACTTGGGAGGCTGAGGCAGGAGGGTCACAAGCTTGAGGTTAGCCTCACCAATTTAGTGAAGTCCTAAGCAACTTAACAAGGCCCTGTCTCAAAATAAAAAATAAGCAGGACTGAAGATACAACTCAGTTGTAAAGCATCCCTGGGTCCAATGCCCTGTACCATTAAAAAAAAAAAAATAGCCAAGAGTGGTAGCACACGCCTGTAATCCCACTAGCTTGGGAGGCTGAGGCAGGAGGATCTCAAGTTCAAAGCCAGCCTCAGTGCCTTAGTAAGGCACATAGCAACTCAGCAAGACCTCTCTATAAATAAAATATATCAAAAAGGGCTGCGGGGCGGGGCTGGGGATATAGCTCAGTTGGTAGAGTGCTTGCCTCACAAGCATAAGGCCCTGGTTTAATCCCAGCACCACAAAAAAAAAAAAAGGGGGGTTGGGGGTATGGCTCAGTGGTGAAGCATCCCTGGGTTCAATCCTCAGTACTAAAAAAAAAATTAGCAGTCTGAACAACAGAGAGCAGAAAGAATGAAAAATAAATTAGCAGAGTCTCAGGGATCTGAGGGAATATAAAAATATCCAATTTTTCATGTCATCAAGAGTTTCTGAAGGATAAGAGAAAGAAGGCAGGGTTAAAAAAGTATTCAAAGAAACAATAGCTGAAAATTCCCCCAAATTTGGAAAACACATAAGATGCAAGAAGCATAGCAAATCTCAAAGTCCAAAGAAATATACACCAATACACATATATAAAATTCTGAAAACTAATGACAAAGAAAGGATATTTAAAGAGACCAGTGATAAATATATTACACCCAGGGAGAAAGCAAAATAACAATAGATTTCTTATTAGAATCACAGAAGTCAGGAGGCTGTAGCATAGTATGGTGGTTTGTTGGTATGTTGTATTTTTGGTTAGTGAGGTTGAATCCAGGTTTAATTTAACAATGATCTACATCCCCAGCCCTTTATAATTTTTTATTTTAAGGCAGGTCTTGCTAAGTTACCAAGTCTGGCTTTATGCTTGCAATCCTACTGCCTCAAGCCTACAATGTAGCTGGCATTACATCTGGCCACAAAATGTTTTAAATGATGAAAGAAATATCTATTAACCAGAATTCTATTTTAAAAAAGGAAAAAATATTACAACATTCCCATATGAAGGAAAATGAACAAGAATTATTTGCAAGCAGATGTCCCTAAATAATAACTACAGTAAGTCCTTTAATAGAGAAGGAAACAGTGAAAAGGAAACAGTTCACAATTGTGAACATGAGGGAAGAAGAAAGAACATGACAAACAAAAATACAGGTAAATATTATAAGTTTTCCTTCACTTCTTGAGTTTTCTAAGTTATATGTTATAGTGAAAAAATTATAATACTACATGATGTGGTTCTAAATATGCATAAAGGAAATATTTAAGACAACTGTGTTATAAATGGGGATGATAAAAGGATGTAATAAATGAATAAAGATCTCTATAAACTTGGAAAATGATGACGCTAGAAGATTGTGTTATCAATACCAAGAACAACCACTTTAAAAAGTCTAAGCAAAGAGAGACACACTAGAAAGTATAAACTTAAGAGCAAACAAGATTCCTAAAAAAAAAAAAAAAAAATTCAAGCAGCCCTCAGGAAGACTGCATAGAAAAAATAGAAAAATAAAAATAAGAGGGAAAAAGAACATACTAAAGCACTTACATACCAATAATTACCTTAAATGTAAATGGTCTACATGTAAAAATTAAAGATATAAGCTGACTGGGCTTTTAAAAACGAAATTGAACTATATGCTGGCTACAAAAACCTTATTTCACATATAACAAGATAGATAGTTTAAAAGTAAAAGACTGGAAAAAGATAAAACATATATTAGTCAAAGGAAAGCAAGAGTGACTACAGGTAACACACATTAGAGCAAGATTATTACCAGAAAAAGAGATATTATATAATGATAAAAGGACCAATAACCAAAAGACATAGCAGTCTTAATATGAGTATACACAAATAAAAAAGTTGCAAAACAAAACATGAACTGTTATCACTGAAAGACACACAAATTCACATTATATTTGGAGACTTCAACATTCTTCTGTAAATAACTGATAGAAAAATTAAGACAAAAAAACTCATCAAGATTATAGAAGAGGGGCTGGGGACATAGCTCAGTTGGTAGAGTGCTTGCCTTGCATGCACAAGGCCCTGGGTTCAATCCCCAGCACTGCAAAAAAAAAAGAAAGAGCAATCCCAGCAACTCGGGAGGCTGAGGCAGGAGGATCGCAACTTCAAAGCCAGCCTCAGCAACTCAGTGAGGCCCTAAGCAACTCAGTGAGACCCTGTCTCTAAATAAAACACAAAATAGGGCTGGGGATGTGGCTCAGTGGCCGAGAGCACCTGCGTTCAATCCCCGGTTCCAAAAAAAAGAATTATAGAAGAACTCAACATCTAAGGAAAAAAAACCCTCAAAAAATGTCTATGTTCTTAGTCCCTAAAATATGTGAAAATCTTACCTTATACCCAAGAGTCTTTGCAGGTGTGAGTATAGATTTGAGACATGAAGATTACACTGTTTAATACAGGTAGGCACAATATAATCACAAAGGACCTTCCTAAAGAATGGCAGAAAACTCCAAATTAGAATAGAAAATGTGACAATAGAAGCACTAGTAGAATAATTTGAAGAAGGCAACACAAGCCAAAAAATGCAGAAAAAGCTGAAAAAGGCAAGGAACATATTTTCTCTTGAGAGTCTCCAGAAAGAATAAAAACACACCAA
>JAJEJO010000950.1:474019-536067 GCA_020662805.1 Glaucomys volans | reverse complement strand
TTTGTGTTCAATGGATCAAAATTAAATGAATAAAAAAAATTTTTTTTTTTTTATTAAAGAAGAATTATTAAATTTTTTTTTTTATTAAAGAAGGCTGGGATGTGACTCAGTGGTTAGGCATCCCTGGGTTCAACCCCTGGTACCAAAAACAAACAAACAAACAAACAAATCTGGGAAGTGAAACAGAAGAAACTGAAAATAAAAATGAAATAAAAGAGGGGTTATTAGAAAAAAGCAAACAAATTGGCAAACTTTTCATAAGGATCACAAAGAGAGAAAAGACACAAATTACCAATATCGGGACTAAAATAGTAAATATATCACTACAGACCCAACAGGTATCAATAGGAAAACAAAAGAATACCATAAAGAACTCTATAAAAATAAATTTGACAAATTCCTCCAAAAACCAATCCTAATTCAAAATAAAACAAAATATTAAGAGCTTTATAACTACTAATGCAATTGAATTTATAATTGTAAATTTTCCAAAAAAGAAATCTTTTAAGCCAAATGGTTTTACTGAAGAATTATTCCAAGTATGTAGAGAATTAACACCAACTGTATACAATCTCTTCCAGAAAACATAAGAGGAAACATTTGCTTATTTATTTTATGAAGTTAGTATTACCCTGATACCAAAACCAGACATAAAAGTACAAAAGCAGTAAACTACAGACCAAAATCCTTCATTAACATAAATGTAAAACTTCTTAGTAGAATGTTAGCTGATCAACTTCAACACATATATAAAAATAATTTTATACCATGACAAAGTGGGGTTTACTCCAAAGATGCAAGATTGGTTCAATATTCAAAAATCCTCAGTGTAATAGATAACACTAACAGACTAAAGAAGAAAAATTACATTATAATATCTATCAATTCAGAAAAGGCATGGGACATAATTTAATACAAATTCACAACAAAAAATTTTTCAACAAGCAAGGAACACACTTTTCACACTTGTCAGCTTTTTGTCACTATAATGAAATATCTGAGATAATTAACTTAATAAGAGAAAAGGTACTGGATATTCTAGTTCAAGATTGGTCAGACCCACTGCTTGGGTCTCTTGTAGGAATGCTGGATGGCAACAGTAGGGAGTGCCTGACGGAACAAACTGCTCACCTCATGACCAGGAAGCAAGAAGAGGGAAAGAAGAGGTTGGGGGCCCCACAATGAACTACAGACTTCCCACTAGGCCCTACCTCCTAAAGGTCTCACCATCTCTCTCAACAGCACCACCCTTGGGATAAAGCCTTTAATACACAGACTTTGGTGAATACTCAACATCCAAACTATAGCACCAGAAGTTAGCTCAATTTGATAAACAACTTTACACAAAAAAATGACAGCTACAGTTAGCCTCATAATTAATGAAGGAAACCTAAATACTTTTGCCCTAAAATATCGGAGACAAGCTGGGCACAGTGGCGCACACCTGTAATCCAAGCAACGCGGGAGGCTGAGTCAGGAGGATCATGAGTTCAAAGCCAGCCTCAGCAACTTAGCAAGGCCCTAAGCAACTCAGTGAGACCCTGTCTCTAAATAAAATACAAAATAGGGCTGGGGATGTGGTTCAGTGGCAAGTGCACCTGAGTTCAATCCCCGGTTCAAAAAAAAAAAAAAAAATCAAAGACAAGACAAGGATGTCAACTTTCAGAACTCTTATTCAAAATGGTGTGGGAAGTTCTAGCCACTGCAATAAGGTAAGAAAAGGAAATAAAGTGGGGGGAAAGGAATGAAGCAATCCATTTCCACATGACATGACCATCTACATAAAAAAAAACTTAGAGAATTAAAAAAAATTCTAGAACTAATTGAGTTTTATCAGGGTAAAGGATGCAATATAAACATGCCAAAATCAACTGCATTTCTATATACTAAAATATGAACATATGGAAAACAAAATTAAAAGCATAATACTACTTATATTAGTCCAAAAAATTAATTAGGTATATACTTGATGTGTATAGAACTGTATGTTGAAAACCACAAAATTATAATTAATGAAATCAAAGAAGACCTAAATAGATAAATACTATGCTCTTAGATTTGATGACATAACAGAGTAAGGATATCAATTCTTCCTGCATTGATATACAGCTTTAATGCAATTCTTATGAAAATTCTACCAAGGATTTTTATAGAAACAGACTAGCTCATTTTAAAATTTATGTGACTGGGCACACACCCTAGAATACATAACACAGTCTTGATGAAGAATAATAAAGTGGGAGGAACTTCTATCTGATATTAAGGTTTTCTATACAGTTATGGTAATTAAAATAATATGAAGCCAAGTGTAGTGGCACATGCCTGTGATCCCAGCAATTCTGGAGGCTGAAACAGGAAGATCATAAGTGTGAGGCCAGCCTCAGCAACTTAGCAGGCTCCTGTTTCAAAATAAACAGAGTAAGGATGTAACTCAGTAGTAGAGCATGCCAGAAAATGCCTAGCATGAGTAAAGCCCTGGGTTCTATCCCTAGTATTGGAGAAAAAAATATTTGTGGAGAAAATATAGGAAAAATTCTTCCATTTTAGAGCTAGACAAAGAGTTCTTACACTAAACACTAAAGGAACAATTTATAAAAAGATAAGTTGTTAAATAAAATTTTTAAAATTTGTTCTACAAAAGATGCTGTTGCGAGGATGAAAAGACAGGCTGTTGATTTGGAGACGATACATGCAAATTAAATTTCTGATGAAGGACTATTATCTGGATTATATAAAACTAACAAAATCAACATTAAAAAAGCAAATGATCCAATAATAAAACCAGCAAAAGCCACAAAGAGATACTCTACAGAAGAAAATATACAGATAAAAAGTAAGTATTGAAGAGATATCTAACATCATCATCAATCAGGAAAATGCAAATTAAACCATGAGATACATCTACACACCAATCAGAATAATTAAATTAAAAGTGATAATACCAAATTCTTGATCAGATGTATAGAAATGGATGATATACATAGCTGGTATGAATCTAAAATGGTAAAGTCACTCTGAGAAAGTTAAATCAACATGTAACTATCATACAACCCAGAAATTGTACTCCTAGATATTTATCCCAGAGTAATAATGCCAGGAAAAAAAACATACACGTAGCTATATTAGATCAGAAAAAAATTCCTTATGACAAATAGTATTGCTAAGACAAGGAGAATCATTTTGTAATGATAAAAATATTCACTTTACCAAGGATGTATAACATACTAAAATCTGAAAGCACCTAACAATGTAGCCTCTAAATAAACACATGCACAGAAATACCAGAACATTTAAAAATCAACAATAAGATTTTAACTTGTTTGTTTCAATAACTCATAAAGAGGCAGACCAAAAAAAATCTATGCCGTGAAATACAGAAAATATAGAGGGAAAGCACAAAACCCTAGGAAATAAAAATAAACTAGGGCTTGGGCTGTAGCTCAGTGGTAGAGCACTAGACTAGCATGTGTGAGGCACTGGGTTCAATTCTCAGTACCACATATGAATAAATAAAATAATGATCCATGACAACAGGAAAAATAAAAAATAAAAATAAACTAAACAAAACTGATCCCCCCCCAAAACAGAAAACCTGTAGAGTTCCATCTATTAGAGGAATGAAATTTTTTTGTGTGTGTGGTGCTGGGGTTTAAACCCAGGGCTTTGTGCTTGTGAGGTAAGCACTCTACCAACTGAGCTATATATCCCCAGCCCCAAGGAATGAAATTTTTAAAAAAATAAATAACATCTTTCAAAATTAATAAACAGCAATAATGTCAAGGATCAAATTCATTCGTCCCTGAAATGTAGCACATTTAGGAAAGAAATAATCCCATCAGTTAACCTCTTCCAAAATATGCAAAATGAAAAAATTCCAAACTCATTTATTGAGACTAGTATACATTAAATACCAAAATCTGACAAAATATAAGAAAGAAAAATTAGAAACCAATCTAACTTATGAACATGGATGCAAGACTCCTAAACAAAAATTGAAACACATAATACACAAAACTAAGTGAAACAATATATAAAGTAACAATAAAACTAGGATGAAAACTAGGGATAAGAAGTTGTTCAACATTAAAAAATAACATTAGAAAATAATTGCAAATAAATTAAAAAATTGAAAAATCATATGAAAACTTCAATATATGCTCTAAAAAGCATGTGATAAAAATCAATATCCATTCATAATAAAACTCCATTATATATTAAAAATAGACATCTGTAAAAATTTTTCAATGATAAATAACTTCATTCCCAGCAACTAGCTTTGTGCCAGACATAAAATAGAGACAGGTTCAAAAAAAGTTGAATAAATAAATGAATAACGGTTTGAAGTAAGTAAGAACCAAAAGTTTCCAAACTTCCTTCTAATTCCAAAGTACATAAGAGAATGTGAAATTTCCATTTAAAAGGACAGCAGGAGAAGCAGAAACCTCAATTTTCTCTGAAACCAAAAAGAGAAAAGAAACTTTCATTAATACATTGAGAAAAATTAATTTTAGATGTTATATAGAATGGGCAAGATTTTCCCAGAGAAGACATCATTGTCTGAAATCTCTCTTTTCTTACTACAATACAATGTACAGAATTCAATAAAAAGTCACTAGGTACACCAAAAGATAAGCTCAAATGGCCAAACAACAAAAGGAAGGAAAAGAGAAAAGGACAGAGAAAGCGAGAGAAAAGGAGGAGAAGACAGAGAGACAGAGAAGTTGGTTGACAGGGGGATGGGGAAGAAGGCAATGAAGAGTTAATGTTTAATAGATGCAGAGTTTACAGTTTGCAAAATAAAAAAAATTAGAGATGGATGGTGGTGGTGGTTGTACAATGTAAGTATACTTAATACCACTTAACTGTACATTTAAAAAGGTTTAAGATGGCAGATTTTATGCTATTTTACCAGTTTTTAAAAACAAAAGAAATAGATCAAGAGGTGAGACAGATAACAGAAGTAAATGGAGAATAAAAATAAAATATTGATGGTTAATAAAGTCAAAAAGAATAAAAATACGATATTTTAAAGAAGAGAATTTAATCAGAGCATTGGAATCTTTAAAAGAATCAGCCACTCTGGAAAGCAGTGTGGAGATTCCTTAGAAAACTTGGAATGGATCCACCATTTGACCCTGCTATCCCACTCCTTGGCTTATACCCAAAGGACTTAAAATCAGATTGCCTCAGTGATGCAGCCACATCAATGTTCATAGCTGCTCAATTCACAATAGCTAGATTGTGGAATCAACCTAGATGCCCTTCAGTAGATGAATGGATAAAGAAATTGTGGTATATATACACGATGGAATATTACTCAGCCATAAAGAAGAATAAAATTATGACATTTGTAGGTAAATGGATGATGTTGGAAACTGTTATGCTAAGTGAGATCGGCCAATCCCAAAAATCCAAAAGCCGAATGGTCTCTCTGATAAATGAATGATGATGCATAATGTGGGGGGGAAAGATGGCAAGAATGGAGGAAAGATAGCCAGCATAGAGGGAAGGGAGGGGTGGGGGCGGGTGGGGGGTAAAATCAATAACAGAGTGTGTGACAGATATCATTGCCCTGTGTACATGCAAGAAAGCACAGATGGTGTGACTCTACTTTGTGTACAACCCTTGAAACAATAGCTGTACTCCATTTGTGTTCAATGAATCAATAAGTAAATAAAAATAAAAAAAATTTTAAAAAAAGAATCAAATTGAAAATTCCAAATACAAATATATGATTAAAGTTAAGCATTCAGTAGATAAGTTTAGAACAAATTAAATACAGCAAAGGCAGTACTAGATGACAGGTCATTAGAAAACAGTCATACTGAAACAAAGAATGGAAACAAACATTTGGAAGATACATATATATGTGAAACAAAGACAAGTGATTTAAATGAACATATTTCATTAGTTATAAGTCTACAGAATCTCACAGAATTTTCCAGTTTACTGGATTACTGAATAGTTTCCAGTTTATATAGGATTAAGTATTCATTTGTTCAAATATCTACTGATCTTCTATTAAGTGCAAAGCAAAATGTCAGGCACTAGAGTTACACTGAAGATATTTATAGAGATACACAGTCCCTCCTCAAGACCCTCAGTCAAAGGAGATAGAAGGATAATGCTTAAACCCATTATGAAGAGTGGGGAAGCATTCAGTAGAATTGAACCAACAGATTTGAAGTAGAAAGCTCATTTTGGGTACAGGAAGTAGCCAAAAATATGGATGAGATAAGATCACAAAATGTAGCAAAAGTTGATTTCAATATATCTAGAATAAAGATACAGTAATTACAGTAAGATGAAATTGGCAAGCACAGATTTGCAGAAACTAGAAAATCATCTGCCATGTGAAGAGATGTTTTGAAAAAACAAAAACAACAAATGCCACACGTCCCTATGATGTTCTAGAAGACACATGGTGTCTCATAACGTGTATTATGCCTTCCAAATGTCCTGCCATGCGAACAAATTTGAAAACTATTAAAAAATATTGTCTACACATGCCATTACATTGAATGTTCTTCATAAATGGATCCAACATTCTTTCACAGTCTCATCTGAGATCTCTAAGATGTAGTCACACCCATCATTTTACCAAATATACCCTAACTTTCATACTTGCACAAGTCATTTCTTCTGCCTACAGTGTCTCCTCTAAGTCACTGTCTATTCACTGAACTATTAATCATCTAAGATACAGTTCAATCATTTTTCCCTAATGCTTTTCCAAATGATCTAGCTCTGGGAAGAGTAACTTCCTCCATGTTACTCCCATAGAATTCATTCATTTATAATTTATGGAGTACTTCATATGTGTTGGAACCTGTTCTAAGCACCTGAAATGCATTAGTGAACAAGAAAAGACATATATCCCTATCTTTTTGGAGCACAAAATTGGAATTTTAAAGTAGGGGATTTAGAATCCCCAGAGAAAGGGGATTCTATTATGCCCTCCTACAACTGTTCCAACCTAGATTGAGTATTACAACACCAGAAAATAAAATAAACTTGTAATTAAAGTCAAAATTTTGAACATAACAAGGAATCCATGACACATTGTTATACTTTCTTATGTAAATTCTTACTTGTCTTTTCCTCTAATTGGTTAATTTTTCCTCTGGATTCCTCTAGCAGAAATGTTAAATCTTTCATTTTATCTTCTTTCTCAGCGCTTTGGATCAGTAGTAGTGATACCTAAAATGAAATATTTTTTTTAAAAATTATAAAAAGTTAAATGTGGCACCTAAGCACTTATCACCTATAATTATTTTATATGCTTCTCTAATGCTTTTCAGAGGTTGGCTGTGTTTAGTATTTCATACATGCTTGCATAATAAACATTTATATTTATCACTTATTAGGTCTATTAAACAACTGAATGAACAAGTTAGGATAAGATACCCAATATTATACTATGTATTTCATGTTATTACTGAGAAGATTACATAATGGAGAGTACTGATTCCTTATTTCAATAGTACTGAGTACCAGAAACCATAAGTATTGCATATATAAAAATGAGGAGTCATCCTCAAGAAACTCAGAGCCTAGATTGGGAGACAAACAACTACACTAGTAGTAGGACAAAAATGTTATGGGTATTAGGAAATGAACACCTAAAATCAGTTGTGGAGGAAGTAATCAAAAATTGATTCTCAAAATGACTGAAATGATAGATATGTAGAAATTAATCAAGCAAACATTGGGAAATGAGTATTCTAGGCTGAACACAAACATGGAGAAATTGTGCCTTACTCACATAACTGAAAATATTCAGATGATTAGAGTACAGAATTGATGTGAAGAAAAGGTCAGAGTAAAACTTATAAAGTTGAAGACTTCGAGATTCAAGATGATAAAAAGGCCTTCTCTCCCCTTTTTTCACCTCCATACTACCCAAAAATTAAGAAGGAACACAAGAAAAACAAATTGCATCACCTATGAAACCACATGAATTCTATAATCTAAGCCATAATATGTTTTTTAAAAAAAAGCAAGCAGTTGGAAGGAATGGAAAATAACCTCAGACAAGTAAAGTCAAACCAAAGAGACTGCATAGAGTAGTACTAATGAGAAGCAAAATAACTCAGTCCAAAGAACCCCATAATGTTTCAAGAATTAGAGGCAATAGATACTATATAGGTGAGTATAAAACAAGAGGTTAAGTACAAGGAAACTGAAGTCTGTAAAGTTAGTAAGTCCTCCCTGCGTTCAGTCAACCCTCCCACACTCCACTACTTGACAGCTACTGTAGTCAGGGACAAAAGAAATAGGCGTATCAATTTTAAAATATAGGATTCAGAAGTTGTAGCTCAGAGGTAGAGTATTTGCCTAACATAATGCTATCAGCCAAGTTTATATCCCCAGGCAGGAATTTGGAGAGTCACAGAAAAAAAAAGTCTTACAAATAATATTTAAGAGTCCCATTTGGGGGCTGGGGGGGGCGTTGGGTGAATGGGACATTAGCTGACCACCCAATCAATTTATAAGGAAGTTACAAGCTGTAACTACCATCCATGTCTCAAGAACTCCAATAAGATTTTTTAGCATTTCACTCTATTTTTGTGCTCTTCATAATAAGCATTATTTTACCTTTTAAAAAGATTTCCTTCTTTTGGAAATCTGGTTTAAAAATAAAGAAAAAATATAAAATAATTGCTAAAAACCCCTTCAAAAGATCTAAACATAACATAGAAAATGAAATACTTTCATTTAGCTACAATTTAAAACTCTAAAGTATCCTTTCTATAATTTTTTATTATTATTTAAGCATATGTCCTTAACTGTAATATTTTGTGTCAATTAAGATGAGAAAAACTACAAAAATAGTGGGAAATACGATTCCTTTTTATGTATATTTTTATTTGTGAAGCAGAAGGCTTGAATGTGATAGAGGTGGCATAATGATAATCTGAAACAGACATTCTTACAAATGTCAAAAGGTATAGACTTACCATTTTCAAGTCTCCACTACAGGATATTAATAGAAAAAAGCAACAGAATGTTTTAGTTTCTTTTCATTGGTGTCATGGATAGGAAGTTTCAAAATAAACTGTAAAATGTGCATTATCAACTATAATCTTTACATTTTATTGGGTTTTTTTAATCTGAACAAAAATTCTCATAATTTTGCAGCAATGTAAACCAATGTAAGTATTGTAGAAGATTCATTATTAAAAACCAAGCATTCAGTGAGCACATATTTGAGTCAATGAAAATTAATTTGGCTAGGCAAAAGGCTAAATATTTGGATACATATAATATTACAATTCTCTTAGAAATTTATCACGTAGTTAGCAAGCACAAATTTCTCTTGATTTTTTAAGATTTTATGAAGTAATAAATACAAAGAATATAGCATTATATACTTCAGAATACTTGAAATTTCAATGTACACACCATAAAGAAATGATTAAAAGTTTAGGTGATAAATATGCTAATCACCCTGAATTGATCACTACCCAATGCATATGAATCAAAATATCACATTGTACCTCATTAGTATGTATAAATATTGTGTTCACAGAAAAAAATTTAATTAACTTTTCAAAAAGATATAGAGTTGGCTTTAAAAAAAACCTGATTTTCCTTGTCATTTACTTCTTTCTTAAATTCATCTTCAAGGTGTTGGATTTTGTCATAATCTTCCTTTACTTAAAAACAAAATAAATATACAATGTCTTAACATAATTGTATTTAACTTTTCCATTACAAACAAAATTGAAAGATTATTTCACTTCCTTATTTATCTCAAAATTTTAGTAAGTTTCCAAAGAGTTAAAACTGCTATTTTCTTCCTGCTTTGTAGTAAAAGTGAATTTAAATAATACCAAATTGTAATTCAAAATTTTGTGATTCTTACAGTAGCATGTATATATAACTATATTCTTTATAATACACTAATCTAGAATAAAAAATTTTAGAGATTATATGTAATTATTTTTAGATGTATACTTTACCAAGAAATATGAAAGACCAAACCCTGCTTATAAAAAATTAAATACAAACCATAATAAGTTTAATTTCATGGAAAACATAGTATGTATATATGTATATATGCATTATGTATGTATGTATGTATGGATGTATGGTACTGGGGATTGAACCCAGAACCTTGCACATTGCAAGGTTAGTGTTTAAGCACTGAGCTCTCTCTCCAGTCTTTTATTTATTTATTTATTTATTTATTTATTTATTTATGAGACAGGGTCTCACTAAGTTTCTCAGACTGGCCTCAAACTTACAATCCACCTTACTCAGACTCCCCAGTAGCTGGGATTATAGGCATGTGCTACTACACCCAGGCAAAAATGTAGTTTTAAAACCAAAAAACATTTTTAACATACATTACTTCCCTGTCATATCCCACAAGATTTTGAGGGGTTTACAAAGACAACACAAAATATAAAATAGTTGAGGGTATCAAATTGAACAGATTAACATGTAAACAAAAACTAATAAAACTATAAATAGCAGAAAAGTAACAAAAATTAAATAGGATTCATACACTTAAAATGCATTTCCAGTCTGGAATTCTCAGCTTGAACACGAAGTTCCTCAAAAGCTATTACCATTTTCTGTAATATAAAGTTTAACTTTTGAGAATCATACTTAGACTTTTTTTTAACCTTTATTTATTTATGTGGTGCTGAGGATCGAACCCAGTGCCCCACACATTCAAGGCAAGTGCTCTACCACTGAGCCACAACCCCAGCCCATACTCAGACTTTTGAAAAACCTTTCTTCGGACTTTGAAATTACTAATAAAATTTTAACATAATCATTGGATATAAAACCACTCATCTTTGAATAATGAAAACCCTATAACTTTGAAATTAAATAACTTACTAATATTTATTAAGAATGCTTATAATGTTAATTTCCCAGATGCCTAAAATCATGGAGATATGTTAGATAATACAAAATTGCAGCAAAATTATTGTTGGCATTCTATTCATTCACTTAATAATACATTACAAAACCAGCAATTTTATACTTATTTCTCTCTTCCCCACTAAAGAGAGTTCTCTATAAGAATACAAACTTATACTTCCTATCACCTGGTAGAATGTGCTCACACAACATTCAATAAATCTTGCTGTACAAAATCAGATTCATTCATTCATTAAATATTTATTGAGTGCCTATTATAGGTCAGGAACTATTTTAGTCACTTGGGATATAAGACAAACTCTCTACCCTACTGGAACTGATGTACATTCTGGTAAAGAATATACAGACATGCCACAGATACATAAACATAGATGTATGTATATCAAATAAATGTCATGTAGTTTTAAATGCTCTTCAAAAGAGTCAAATGAGGTGAGGAGATACAGAATAATTGAATAAAGACATTTAGACTAATATAAGGTTGGGAAACAAAAACAGAACAAAGTTTGCAAGTGTGCATAAGATTTTGGACTCAAAAGTTCTAGACAGAAGGAACAAATTCAAAGAGGCAAAATCAGAAAGTGCTCAGCAAAGTTGAGAAACACCCTAGAAACCATCTGTAACTCCTGGCAATTACTAACTATTGTCCATCTCTATAAATTTTGTCATTTTGAGGACACCATAAATGGAATCATAAGAGATAACCTTTGGAAACTGGATTTTTTTTCATCCAGTATAATGTTCTTGTGAACCATTCAAGTTGTTGCATGTTTTGGTAGTTCTTTTGCATTACCCAGTGATATTCCATGGTGTGAATATATCAGTTTGTGTAACCATTTATTGATGGGTTTTTGGTTTTTTTTTTCCTGTTTGGGGCTATCACAAATAAAATTGTTATGAACACTTAAAAAGAAACAAAGAAAAGTAGTCCAGCATGGTGGTGCATGCCTGTAATTCCAGCAACTTGAGAGGCTGAGGCAGAAGGACTGCAAATTCAAGGTCACCCTCAGCAACTTAATTAAGTCTTAAGTAACTTAGAAAAACCTTATCTCAAAATAAAAAATCAAAAAGCCTGGGACATGACTCAGTAGTTAAACACCCCTCAGTTCAATCCACAGTAAAAAAAAAATCTTTTTAAATACTAGTTTTTATTCCACTACCTCATACATAGCACTAATTTGAACTATAAGCATGGGTTCCCCAGAATGTCTCTCACAGCTGGCCTTAATAAACAGGACAACTTGATCATGGATGTGTTCTGCAATGTCCTGACCACTAACCAGTATAACTTAGTCCCTTTTATTCAATAAAGGGGAAAAGAGGGAAAATGAAAAGACCAAAGCAGAAAAGCAAAGTAGTGAATGATGGAAGATGAGACAACAAAGGCACACAGAGGCCAGACAGATTAATAATACTTCATATTTTCAAATGAATGGTTCTGTCAAAATGTGCTGATATCTGACATAGTCAATAAATATTTGATATATTTCATTAAATTGTGTAACTAGTATGCAAATCAGAAAGCTACTACATAACATTAGTACTCAATATAGGATCTTGGGAATTTTGTTGGTGATTCAATCATAAATCAACAAATTAAGTAATAATCCTTTTAGCCAGAACAGTTGTCCATATCTTTATAGCTATTACTCTACATTGCTTAGAAAGTTTCCTATTTAAAATATTCAGATTTTCACTAATACGTACCTCAATATTATTATTTAGATCCATATAAACTTGTCTGGTTTCTTCCCGTTCATATTCATCTATTATTAATACAAAATTTTCAAAATTTAATTTTAAAACACGTAATGATGTTAACAATTTTCAAAATATCTCAGAAAAAAATTAAGATACTTAAAATTCTGTGTTAATGAAGGGCACTGGGGATATCTAATTCAGTTCTGAGTTCTTTGAAATAGCATCGAAAGCAGTTTTGGTCCAGTCTGGTGTGAAGGAGCTTGGAAGTTGCTACTCTATTCTAACAAACTGAAAAGTAAAAAGTTGAACAAACTGAAAAAGACTTCTTAGGAAAGTGAAGTCATAGAGCAAACTACTGAAAAGTAAAAAGCTGAACAAACTGAATAAGACTTCTTAGGAAAATGAAGTCATAGAGCAAACTACTGCTCTTAACACTAGAGAAAGGCAAATATAGAGTAAATCACAACTTAACCAGGGCAGAAACCAAGGAACAGAAAACTCTGTAGGAACCACAGCCAGTCTAAGAAAACATGAATTGCAATTGACAGATGGTTAGAAACAGGGTAGACAATTTGAGAGATGAAAATTGCAGAAGGGTCCATTAAGAGGAAGGGATCCCAACACTTGTGAGATTTACCTCCTACAACTGTACGTGGTTCTCACAGCAAACATCAGAGAAGAACATCCTCTCCTGCACTAACATGAGGAGAGAAAAAGAAACCATTTGGAAATATGTTAGTGCATCCTATTCTTAACAAGGCCTGTCTTTGAGAGAAACTATTTAACCAGGGCAAAATCAGCTGGGATTTTATCAGAGTCTAAATGACCTATGGGGAAGAGAGAGAACCATTTCTAGTCAGTTACAGACTTCCACATGGAGGAAGAAAAATAGCCAACTCCATCCCTCTGTAGTCTTCTATTTAGAAAAAGGGAAATACCAGACTTGAACCAACCCAAGCCATCTTGTCCCATCTAAGTGAGAGAGACTGAGAATTACTTGCCAAATTCACTATCTATAGACAAAGGTTTGCTAAAAAACTGAAACCTAACCTAAGTCTATAGAATACTTCTCCTCTCATTACACCTTACCACAACATTACTGAAGGCCTATTTACAGCAGTTCCTTTCCCTAGTATATCATGTGCAGCTATTAAAAAAAGTTACAAGGCATAATAAAAAGCAAAATATACAGTGTGACAAGACACAGCAAGCATCAGAACAGGACTCAGAGAGGGAAGAGATATTAGAATTACCAAATGAGGAATTTAAAATAATTATGATTACTATGCTAAGGGCTTGAGTGGATAAAGCAGATGTGCAAGAATAGAGAGGCAGGGGTCTGGGAGAACAGATCAGTGGTAGAGAGTTTTCCTAGGCCCTGATATAACAATGAATCCTTTAAAATTGAAAGACAAATAAACACCCAGTACTACCAACCTGTACTATTTAAAGTGCTTTTTCTTTCCAAGCTCCATCTCAGGCTGTGAATGGAAACCACCCTCACCCCCAAGTCCTGGCAGGTCTCAGTCAGCACTTCCACAACCTGACAGAACATACATATGTATACCCTTTGATTCTCCTCTTTCGTCTTTCCCTCTATATCATCCTAAAGCTGTCGTCCTTATAGGAAAGATGGATTTCTAGACTGTTATCTTCTAAGATTTGACTAAAAAGAATGTTTATTTTTTATATTATAATTTATGCATAATAGTGGATTCAGTATACCATTTTCATATATGCCCATAAGATGATTTTATCAATCTCATTCCCAATACCTTTCCTAAATTGATTTCCTGCTTCACCACTGTTTCTTTCTTTGTTTAAATTAGACTTCCAAGGCATAGGGCTCGAATCTGGTCTGTCAACCTTTGGCAACACTGGGTATTTCAATCCCCAGCACAATAAAAAAATAAAATGAAAAAACAGGCAGTACAAATAGAGATGAAAATTCTAAGAACCAAGTCAAAATGCTACCTATCAAAAACAGAAACAAAAATAAAGTAGACTAGACATAGCTAAGGAAATAATTTCTGAGCTTGAAGGTATTTCAACGAAAACTTCCAAAATGGAAAGCAAAGAGAAAAAAGACTGGGGTGGGGTGGGGGGACAAAAACAAAACAGAATATTCACCAGTGAGAAACTAGAAACTTTCCCTCTAAGATCAGGAAAGAGAAAGTATGTCTCCTTTCATCATCTTTTTAACATTTACTTAAAGTTCTAGTTAATGCAATAAAACCAGAAAAGGAAATGAAAGGATAGAGATTAGAAAGGAAGAAATCAAACTTTCTTCGTTCACATATGACATGATTTCCTATGCAGAAAATCTAAAAGATACAACAAAACAACTCCTGAAATAATTACATTATTTGTAAGAAAACAAAAGTCAATCTCTTTCCTATATAGCAGCAGTGATCTAAAGGAAAAGACTCACCCTGAGTTCAATCCACTAAACCATGAATAATAATAAGGACAATGATAATGACTTTAACACCATACATCAAAGGACAGAGTATCCAGCCAAAAATTCAAGTAAGAAACACTGGAGTTGAACCATATTATAGAGGGTCTATTTCTGTGGTCTGTTAACATAGATTTTATTATATATTTCATCATGCATCTTATCTTTGCTTGCTAGATAATAATAATTTGAGACTTAGAAAAGTCACATTTTACTAGTTGAGCATTTAGCAATTTTTTTTTTTTTTTTGTACTGGGTATTGAAACCAGGGACACAACCACTGAGCCACATCCCCAGCTCTTTTTATTTTTGTTTTGAGGCAGGGTCTTACTAAATTGCTTAGGGCCTCATTAAGTTGCTAAGGCTGGCTTTGAACTTGCCATCCTCCCACCTTAGTCTTCCAAGTAACTGAGATTACAGGTGTACACGCCATACCCAGAAGCAATTTCTGATTATATTCAAAATTAATAAACTACTCCTCGCTTTTGATTAGTGTTAATATATCTTTCTCTACCCATTTACTTTTAATGTACACGTCTTTATATTTAGAGTGACTATCTTATAGACAACATATAGTTGGGTCTTACTGTTTTGTCCATTCTGACCATATCTTTTATCAATTAGAGCATCATCATTCAAAGTGATGTATTAATAAAGCTGGATTATTATCTATTATATTTATTACTGTTTTCTAGATGCTGTCCTGTTCTTTGTTTCTATTTTTGTGATATTGCTGCATACTACTATGGACTTTAAAAATACTATACTGTACACTTAGGCTACACTAAATTTATTTTTAAAATTCTTCAATAATGAACTAAATTTAACTTACTATAACTTTTTTACTTTATAAACTTTTTAAAAATATTTTTTAGTTGTTGATGAACTCTATTTTTTAAAATTATTATTTTTATTTTTACAGACTTCATTTTAATTCATTGTACACATATAGGGTACAAATTTTCATTTTGAACTTTATTTTTATTAATTTATATGCAGTGCTGAGAATTGAACCCAGTGCCTCACAAATGCTAGGGCAGTGTTCTACCACTGAGCCATAACCCCAGGCCACCTTATAAACATTTTAACTTTAACTTTTAGATTCTTGTAATATCACTTATCTTAATACAAAAACACATTGTACAACTGTACAATAATTTCTTTATATTCTTATTTTATAAACTATCTTCTAGTTTTGAATTTTATTTTTTTACTTTTTAAACTTCTGTTAAAAACTAAGATATGAACACACACATTAGCTTAGGCCTATACAGGATTCCACCTCCACATCTTGCCCTAGTGAAAAGTCTTCAGGAGCTGTGAAGATGACAGTGGAGTTGTCGTCTCTTGTGATAATAAGTCTTCTGGAATACCTTCTGAAGGACCCACTTGAGGCTGTTTTACAGTTAACTTTTTTTTAATGTGTAGGAATACACTTTGAAATAATGATTAAAAATACTACAGCAAATACATAACCAAGTTACACAGGTATTTATAATCACTATAAAGTATTACACACTGAACATAATTACATGTGCCATACTTTTAACTAGCAGTGCAGTAGATTTGTTTAAACCAGCATCACTACAAATACAAATACTGTGTTGCACTACAATATTACAAAGGCTACATCACTAGGTGACAGAACTTATTCAGGTCCATTATTATCTTACGGGACTAACATCCTATATGAGCTTGATTTTTTTGACTCATATTGTTACAGTGCATGACTGTCTTACGATTTCAGCACAGTCCTCCAGCAATATTTTCTTTTATGGACCTGGCTATGTATCTTAAGGTTGATTCAATTTTGTGGATATTCTAGACAGAAGAGAAAGTTGCTCTAAAAATCGCACTAACTAAAATGTAGATTAACTACAAATGCCAAGAATTTGCCTCTTGAAATGTTACCTTTCAAAAAAAGTTGTGAGCTTTCAAAAAACTCAGAACTTAAATAGTAACTGAGAATCTAGTTACTACTTACACAAGGAAATGGTCTGAGACACATAAAACTTATTTGAATTAAAATTAGTTCCAAAAAAGTGAAAAGAATTTTTTCTCTACCTCAACCATTAAATAAGTGGGTAAAGTCACATAAAACAAGATATTTACATTTCTTTGTCTTCTCTGCAGATCTAGCACAGGTTTCTTTAAGTAGATTACATAAATGTCTTGTAGCATTATTCCTGAAACAAATGAAAAAGTTTGCCTAGGTGTAATACAATCTCAAAGCAAAATCACATAGAAAATTATGAAACATACTGTTACAAAGTTTTAATTTTAAAGAAATTTTAAAAGATTGTACGACTGGGGATATAGTTCAGTTGGTAGAGTGCTTGCCTCACAAACACAAGGCCCTGGGTTCAATCCCCAGCACTACAAAAAAAAAAAATGTATTTGGCGGTGGTATACACCTATAATCCAGTAATCCCTGCAGCCCAAGGAGGCTGAGACAGGATGACTGCAAGTTCAAAGCCAGCCTTAGAAACTGCAGGTGCTAAGCAACTCAGTGAGACCCTATCTCTAAATAAAATACAAAATAGGGCTGGGGATATGGGGATGTGGCTCAGTGGTCAAGTGCCCCTGAGTTCAATCCCCAGTACACACATATACATACATATACATACATATATATGTATACATATACACATACATATATACATATGTATACATATACATACATATATATCAAACATCACATATATATGAAAAAAGTGGTCTGAGTATACTATTAGCAAACATAATTCAGTGACTGCCTCCCTTTAATTAAAAGTAACAACTCCTTAACAAGTTTCTACCCAAGATGATAGCAATATCAATAACTTTTCAAGAAATAGTTCCAGATATGTCTAGAGACTATCTCAAAAATGTTTTAGATGTCTAATCTTCAAAACAAAAAATAAGGTAACTTTCTGACTAGGCATTCACTACATGAATAACAAAGATTTCTACTGTATTGTAGGAGTTACCAAGAGACAGAGCAGTGAGATTTAATTTTCTAACCTATCATTTTTCTGTACAAATGAATTGTTACACTGGCAAAAACAGGAATTTGACAGTGAGGATCAACTTGGAACTAAGTTGTGCCCTAGTCTACCGAAAAGTAGACAATATGAGAGTTACACAACTTTTCTAACACCAAGTAATGACTTTTTTTTATTAGTTTTTTTGTCCTAATTAGTTATATATGATAGAATGCATTTATACATTTTGATCATACATAAAGGAAGTGTAATCTCTCATCTTGCTGATTATACAAATGTAATGACTCATCTGGATGCTTGACATTTTAAGCACTGAAAGTCAGTCAGTGACCATAGGACCATACTTTGCCAAATGCAAGAATGTAGAATGGGTATATCTTTCTTTTTCCACAGTACTCAGGTAGAATTCTACTTATAATTTTTTTTTTCTTTTTTGGTACTAGGGATTAAACCCAGAGGTGCTTTACCACAGAGCCACATCTCCAGCCCCTTTTAATTTTTTATTTTGAAAAAGGGTCTCACTAAGTTACTTAGATCCTCACTGAATTACTAAGACTAGCCCTGAACTTGCAAACCTCTTGCCTCAGCCTCCCAAGTCACTGGGATTACAGGTGTGCCCACCATGCCTGGCTATAAATTAATGCTACATAACACATAGAAAGTGCTCAAAATATTTTGAAAACTATTTTAATAATAAATTCAGAATAAAAAATAAATTTGGAAAGAACAAATTCATTAAATTATTACTTACTCTTTTATTAAATCTTTATTTTCTTGAATTTCTTCTTCTAATTTCAAACTTACTTTTTCATTTTCAAACTAATTTAAACAGAAAACAGTTCATCACTTTTTGCTTAGTGAAATAAACATAAGAATAATCATTAAGCAGCATTTCTTTACTGAATATGCTACAGTAATCTATGATAATTTTTTTCTTTCCATACAAAAAGGAACTTTTTTCCACAGCTTATGAATTTCCCATAAGAATATGGGTCCCACTTTTATCAGTCTAAAATAAGGTTTGCTGAATGATCTAAAAAAGCATTAAACAATATTTTAATGCCATGCTATCTTCTCTAAGCATTTTACAGTGATATTTTAGCTCTGTCTGCATTTTCTCAACTTTTTTTTAACTTTACACTATAAAATCAGTTAAACAGTTTTAAATTCAAGGTTATAAATGAATACCATATTCTAATAAATTAATATACCATATTCCAATATAATTAAAGACATCAAATAAAATAATATCAAATAATAGGAATTTTTAAAAAACTAATCACAAACTAATATCATTAAATCAGTTTTTTATTTAAAGTAATTTATTATTTCCCTAATCACTTGCATTGTTTGTTACAACTTGTTCTCTAAAGTTGAACTTTAACCAATATCAGTAAGACTTCAAAAAGCAGTATCTTCAAATTCCTCATCACAGAAACAAGATAAACCCAATTTACTTTCAATAATACTCTATTTTCAACAGTATTAATATAATATTCACTATTTTATATTTATAATTCAAAAATTCATTATACCTGCAGTTCCTGAATGGCTTTTCGCTGTGCTTCAATTATCTTTCTATTTTCTTGCAACTTGTTTTCTTTTTGCTTCAATTCAGATTCTACACTCACTTTCCACTTTTTGATTTTTTCAGCCTCTTTATACAATTTTGAATATAGTCTACTCATTGGCTCTGAATTCTATTAAAACAGATTTTTAAAAATTTATTGTTTGAAAATTTTAATATAATTTTTTTAAAAATTCCTGCCTATTGAAATATCCACATACTAATGGTGACTCGCTCCTCAATTTGTACTCTAATATAGCATACTGAAAGCTATCTTAACTTTTTAAACTACTAAGGTAATATTAGTTACTTCACTGAAGTTACTGGTCACTTAACTAAGTTGTATCTTGCTAAATAAAATCAAATAACTAAAATGTGCCTAAATAATAAGTTAGAAATATTTTAATCAATGGAAGAATCTAGATGGGTAAAACCTTTAAACAAATCACACTACAAGAAACCTATAAAACATTTTGATTATACAAATTGTTTGAGAATTAAGAATGCTAATTTTAAAATATAATGCCAATGAAAATAGTGAACAGAAGAGTCCAAGGTTTTACTTAGATTGTTCTGAAAAACTTTTTCCACATTATATTTTAAAAGTCAGAGGCATTTTTGTTTTGTTTTTTCCTATGTTTTTATACTGCATTATAGTTATAAACAATATTTTGACATAATCATACATGCATGGAGAATAATTTACTCCACTTGAGTGGACAGTACTACCTCTTTCCCTCTCCTCCCTCCCCAGTCCCCACCAATTCCCCTTTCTCTACTCTGTGGGACTTCTTTCTATTCATTTATAGGTTTTTTTTTTTAATTGGTGCTTTATAGGTATGCATAAAGGTGAAATTCACTGTGTTATATTCATATATGTACATAGCATTATTTGGTAAATTTCATTCCACCATTCCTCCCTTTTTCTGTTTTGTTTTCTTGAAGTGCTGGGAATCAAATTCAGGATATAGGGCATGCTATGCAATCACTTCCTATTGAGTTCCACCCTCAGCCTTTCCCCACCCCCTACCCACACCAGTACTGGGGACTTAACCTAGGGGAGATACACTCCCAGCCTTTAGTTTTGAGACAGGGTCTCACTATATTGCCCAGAATAGCCTTGGAATTTGTAATCCTCCTGCCTCAGTCTCTCAAGTATCTGGGATTAAAGCCCTAGGCCAGAAGGCCCCCAACCCCTATATTATTTTCTTAAACACTGATTTCTGCTCACTGAGAGCTTTTTTGAGTTTTTGTTTTTATTTTTGTTTTTACACTACTAGGGATTGAGCCCAGGACCTCACCCATATTAAGCAAGCACTCTCCAGCTGAGCTCCACTCCAGCTCTTTTATGGAAACAGGTTCTCACCAAATGGCCCATAGTTTATGAACTTTCTGCCTTAGCCTTCTGAGCAGCTGGGATTATAGGCATATGCCAACTTTGCCTACCTTTTCATTATTAAAATATATGAATAGGTTCCATATTTTAAAACTGTGGTACTCTTATCACAGTAATAAACATAGAGGACTTTATCAAGCCATGGAATTTTCCTTCATTTAAAAGACATCTAAGCCAGGCACAGTGGTGCATGCCTATAATACCAGCAGCTTGGGAGGTGAGGCAGGAGGATCAAGAATTCAAAGCCAGCCTCAGTAACTTAGCAAAACTCTCTCAATAAAATATAAAAAAGGGCTGGGGATGTGATTCAGTGGTTGAGTGCCCCTGGATTCAATCCTTAGACCAAAAAATAAATAAATAAGAATGTTTTTATAACTAATATTGAAAATACAATAAGTCCTACAAATTCCTTACATAATAAATTAGCCAAATGATCAGTTATATCTACTAATTGAAGAATTATTTTGTAAAATACTGGCTTGATTCTCAGCTGTTTCACATACTATATCCACTTTCACTCTTCTGATCTTGATTTCTGTGGTTTAAAAAACTGTAGCCCAGCCGGGCATGGTGGCGCATACCTGTAATCCAAGCGACTCGGGAGGCTGAGCCAGGAGGATCACAAGTTCAAAGCCAGCCTCAGCAACTTAGCAAGGCCCTAAGCAACTCAGTGAGACCCTGTCTCTAAATAAAAATACAAAATAGGGCTGGGGATGTGGCTCAGTGGCCAAGTGTCCCTGAGTTCAATCCCCGGTTCCAAAAAAAAAAAAAAAAAAACACTGCAGCCCATCTCCCAAAAAAATCAGACAGCTGCCAAAAAAAGAAGAAAAAGAAGTTGTACCTAACAACTGAATGCTTTTACAACACAGTAAAGTTCAGAATCCTTGTGTTTCAGAGACTTTAAAAGACAAAAAACAGTTTTAGAGAATAGATTTTAAAACATTAATCAAACAATAATTTTGAAGTTTCAAAAGAAAGATATATACAAATAATAAATCATCCTCCAATTATGAGAGAGTTTATACAAATGGGAATTCTGACCTCAAAATCAGAGCCTTTTAGTCCTTCTTGATGGTGGAAACTGCCAGAATTATCAACCTAAAAATATGAATAATTCCTATAAGAAAATATTTGAGAGCTTCCAAATAACAGCAATTAAATACACAAGACTAGCAATTCAACTAATGAGTTTTTTCGTCTTCAAATAAACAATTCAATAACTAAATAGATTATATTTATATACTATGATGAACTGACCTGCTCAAGCATGGGCAAAAAGTTAACTTTTTGTAAAGCAGGATCTGAAAGAAAAAAGACAACTAATATTAGATAGGCCAACATCTTATTTCAACAGGAATTATTACTTCTAGCTTTAATATCAAGGATATCAACTTAATATTTATATTATATCCTCAGCAACTGGCAATGTATATAATAACATGATTCTAGCAAGATGATATATTGTTTGTCCAGGCTCCTACCTGAATCAATGTTTTCCCCATTTTTGGAGAGATTAGTCATTGCAAAAGGAAAGCCAAAATCATCTTCAATACATTTGTTGAAACTCTAGAAACACAAAGAAGTTCTTCAGTATATTGTTTCACACCACTGTGATATACAGCAGTGTAATACACAAATATGTGATGTACATCTGCTCAAGGAAGTGACTGTAATTATAAATCCTTTCACATACACATAGTGTTTAAAATGTCAAATGCTTTTGCTGTGCTAACAAAGCAAAACTTCTAATGATGTATTTTCACTAGTAAGATGAAAGCAAATAGAATATTTGTAATTTTAACTAGTAGTATGAAATGATATTAGGAGTTTACTTCACTTTCATTATGATCTTTCCCTCAATAGAACTGAGAATTGTCTTCAATGAAAAGCATGTAAATGTTACAGAAGCCATAAGAAATTTTAAACTACAGCATATAAAATGAAAATATTAATTGCATCATTCCACCTCCAATATAAGGTACATGAGAAATTTTTTAAAATAATTCAATAGTAGAAAATGTTTTAAATGAGACACTTGTTTTAATTCTCCTTTCCTTCAGACCTTTCGTGTATAAGTGAATTTATATCCTTATCCTATCCACCAGGAAGCTCAGAGTAAAACCTGAAGCTCAATCACAACACTAATTATTACCCCTATGTAGGCATTTGTTCAAACATTTCTAATTTTCCTTGCAAAATTTTCTAATTGTCCCCCAATTTATATTTTACTGTTTCAGTGTAGACGCCTTATAAGTTGCCTGAAATCATTTTAAGGAAGGAGGGATGACTTAATAAGCACGTCCCACTATGCACGTGGAGCTCTACAGCAGCAGCGATTATTTCTTTAAACGAATGATGCCTGCGCACAGTCACACCGGTTATCCATTCAATGCAATGCTATTCCAAATTCTTAGGTTAAATCAGACCATACTTACTAAAAAGGAAAAATCACAAAATATTACCATTAGAATGTACACCGTGCCTCTTCTACCAAAAGTAAATAATCATCAAGATCTGCATGCAAACTTACCTTGAAGAAAGTGGAATCTCCTCCCACTGTCTGCGGTTTCACTGCAGACACCTGACCGCTGCTTAATCTGGGCGGTACGAACAATTTGAAAGGCTTTTGCTTTTCCATTCTCTCCTCCAGCTGTAAACACCTGTTGTCCCGGGGAGGTGGCAAGTGTTGGCCATTACCTAGTCAGTGCACCGCTTATTCTTTGTAAAACGCGATGCCTGCACCCACGTAGCTGGATGAAGCGGCCGCGAGACCCCCGCTACGTGCCCACGGAGGGCGACCGACCCCACTCCGTCCCACCATTCCCCGCCGCCAGCTGCCACGCGGGCCACCCGCACCAGCGAAAAACTCGAGCCCCACATTGCGGTGACAGCCTGCCAAGGAAGCCCGCACCCTTCTCAGCGCCCCACTACAACGCATCCCACCGCCCGCCAGAGCCCGCTCACGCCAAACGACCCACGGCCAAGGCGACGCCGGCTAACCGCGTCGGGAGCTGCGGTATCACGATGTCGCCCCCGCCCTGGGTTCCATCTTCAGGAAAGGAACTCGGGACACCTGCCCTCACCTTTGAAGAACAAGTGGGAAGCCACGGGCTGGATGCCACGTGAACTGCTGTCTATGAGGGCAGCAGAAAGAACCAAGAGCTTCGGCCACCGAACCTCAGAAAAGGCGGGAAATCTCTCCACCTGGGCGGTCACACCAGGTGGAGCAGGGAGGCTGGCAGTTTAACGGCTAAATAACGGTTCTCGGAGTAGGCTTCCGGCTCCCGAGAATTATGTCTCGCGAGATTTCCCTTCTCACGGAGAACAGTTCTTCCCCGGATTCTGTTTCTTCCAAGGGTTGACATTCTCAAAACTTCTGCTATTGTCAAAGAATGCTGGGAAAACTGTCAGGTGCTAGGATAGAAGAGCTGAGAATGAAACATCCATTTCCGCCCCCTAAGAGCTCACAACCTTAGGAAAGTAGAAGATGTGCCAAAAATACATATTTTAATACATATTTATATATTTTATATATTATATATGTTGTGTGTGTGTGTGTGTACACACACAGTGCTGTGTAATCATTTAAAGGTGGAATTTATGAAGTCATGGCTCTGAAGGTAGCTTGGGGAGTCAGGCTTCTCAGATGCAGTATGTTTTTGTTATTGCTTCAGTCGGGAATAGAAGAGTGAATAGAGCTGGTTAGATAGGCAGTGGAGGCGCAGTATACCCGGCTGAGAGAAAGTGGGCAAAGGCACTGGGGCTGTGAGAGAGTCATATTTGTCGCAGGTGTGTGAGGAAGACCAAGGCGGGAAAGTGCAAGAGGTGAGTGTGGACACATTGAGAGCAGAGGCGCAGACCCTGCAAAAGTGTTCGGAGTTAGACTTCATGGGCGGAGATTTTGAAGAATTTTGAGTGGAAAGGGTGGTATGATTAGGTTCAGAAGAAAATCTGTTGTATGAAAAATGGTTCAGGCTGATCAGCCTGGAGTTAGAAGCCTGTGTGACATGAGGGCCTGGGATCTGATCGGGGCAGTGGAGATGAGGAAGTATCACTTGAAAAAGATACGTAGGAAGTAAAATGAATGGCGTCTTAATAGAAGGGAAAGAGAGGGAGAAGTCAAAGATGACTGCCTGGTTTCAGGCTTGGGTAACTAGATATTTCATTAGCTTGGTACTTAGGTTTGAACAATAATGCATTCCATTTTGAAGATACTGAATTTGTTCTCTAACTTTCTCCAGATATAATTTGATGCTTCTCCAAAGAATTTTATCAGTATTTTTAAATAACTCTTTTTTGCATAAATTTATTAGACAACAGTTTCTAATAAAATTATAAAATTTTCCTACTGGAAATGATCCAATTTGCCTCCTTCATTTTACATTTTAAAGAAATTGGACCTAGATGTCCTTTTGATAAAACACTCCTTGGAAGAAATGATACCAAGAATATACACAAAGTACCCCTGGGGGCAATAATTGATACATCTAATTCACATTTTTAAGTCAAGGCTATAAATTCAATATTCCAATGTTTTAAAAAGTTTTATATACTGAAAATTTTAACTGTGGTCTAGTTCTCTTTATTGAAAACCAAAATACTACTTATAGTCATATAATTAGTTAAAGTCACAGGTGTCATTTACCTTTACAGTCTTTCAAAACAAAAATGCCAACAGTTTTTCAATTCATGTATTTCATATGAACTTTATTTTTAACATATTACCATTTTATCCCTATAAAGACTAAAATGTTTGTGGAAAGATTTCAGGTTTTAAGAAAGGCAATGTTTCTACAAAAGATGTTAGCAAAAATGTCAAAATATTGTCTCCCAGAATGAGAAATAAATCATGCTAAATTTCTCGATTTTATTAAAATATTTTAAAGATCTGTTCTTTTAATTTTTTCAGTATCTTTCATCACAAATTTTCTAATTTGGCTTATTAAAAACCTCTTTTTTTTAAAGACTTTAAAATGTTAGTTTCTTATTCCGTCAATCTGGCCTTACTTAATGAGGGTCACAAACTGCCTCATTATAATTACAATTGTTTTCACTAGATAGCCTTTTTTATGTCTATAAATTACATATTTTCAACTAAATGAAAAAAAAATAGAGTTTCTTCAGATGATAACTTTACATTGCCTTTTGGAGAAACCATGCAGAAACAGTAACAGTTGCTCGCTTTTAGTCCAGTCTTGAAAAGAATTCTAGATGTCCATTTAGTGACAGGATTCCACAAAACTTGAAGAGCATTGATGATGTCCATTTTATGGTGATATGCTGGTAACATAGCTGTCATGTTAATGTTTTTCAAATCAATCATCCAATGTAGATATAGAAAATTTAAGACAATCCACAACATTCTAAAATTTCAGCAATGTGACTTCATATTCCATTTCTAGAAAATAAATTAGTCAATTTGGGGTCCATTGTTTTCCACATGCTAAGTATTTCTGAGTAGCTGTGATTCAGAGTTCTCAATTCAGTTAGCCTCCCTATAAGATGAGCAAAATGGTGTGGATTTTCTGCATGGTAAACTTTTGAATATTTATACAAAATTTGTAAAACTGGTTCTTGTAAATTCTCCACATGTTGCTTATTTTCAAGACATGGACGATCTGAAAAACATTATCATATTTATCTTAATGTATATTGGAAAGCAGTAGAAGATAATGAGTTCATTTTAACACAACCTAGTTTTCAAATAACAAAAAATAACAAATATTTGCTGAACTTTTAATATATGCCAGGCATTATGATAAGTAACTTTCCTCTGTACATTAATTTATTTAATCTTTACTCTGTTAGGACTGGCTTGGTGGCACAGGCATATAATTCCAACTACTCAGGAGGTTGAAACAGGAGGATCACAAATTCAAGGCCAGCCTGGACAATTTAACAAGACCCTGTCTCAAAGCAAAATTTTTTTAAAGTTTGGGGGATGGGGCACAGTGGTAGAATGCTTACCTAGCATACCTGAGACCCTGGGTTTAATCCTAATTTTAAAAAAAATTAGGTAAGTTCTATTTTTATCACCATTCTCAGATCATTTTTTTGAAACTTAAAGAATTAAGTGATTTCCAGGAAGTCACATAGGAAGCATAGGTCAGTAAGTAATTTTAAGAATATAAGAGCAAGCAAGGGCTTACCTGAAGTCTTAAGGATTAATTTCCCAAGGTCAACGGTAAGTAAAAGGCAAAACTTCTTAAGAACTTGCCTATAAAATGTAAGTGCCAACTAAGAATTTCATAGTGCTTGAACAGCATTTATTCATCTAGTCATTGTGTCAGAGATACAGTGAACAAAACAGACAAAATTTCCTCCCCACATTGAGGTTATATTTTGGGTTCAGGAGAAGTAGGGGAGAAAAGAGACATATACACATTTTTAAAAGTAAAAATATAACATGACAGATAGTGGCATATTGTAGGGGAAAATAAACAGGAAAAGAGATAATGTGGTTTATTATTACTATTATTATTATTATTATTATTATTTATTTATTTATTTATTTCCAGGGGATTGAACCCAGGGTACTAACCACCAAGTAACATTCCCATCCCTTTTCAGGTTTTTATTTTGAGACAAGGTCTTGCTAAGTTGTTTAGGGTCTCACTAAATTGCTAAGGGTGGCTTTGTACTTGTCATCCTCCTCCCTCAGCCTCCCAAGCCAATAGAATTACAGGTGGGCACTACTGCACCCCTGAGAGGTAACGATTTAGGGTAGAGGAAAGGTAGCTATTTTTAAAAGACTGATTGGAGATAAAATGACATTTAGCAGAGATTTGAAATGGTGAAGAAGGGAATCATGTGGCTATCTGGAGGAAAACCTTCCCAGGCAAAAGACTTATCAAGCATAGTAGAACCTGTGGCAAGAAACTTCTTGAAATTTCCATGGAACATCTGTGTCAAAAGCAATGTGCTGAGCAATGCTGTTGGGTCCCCTCTCACCCTGCAAGAGTTCTATTTCTGTACACACTTGCATAAATCCGCATCTTATACTCATCATGGAAAAATAAACAAAAAGCAATGTGCTGGGATGGAGTAAGGGAAAGAGGTAACAGTAAACAATAATGGAAAGAACTTTGGCTTTCATCTGTGTAAAATGGAAGTAATTGAAAGACATAAGCAGAAGAATTACATGATCTGACTTATATTTTCAAACAATTACTCTGGCTTCTACATAAAAATAGGCTCTAGAGAAACAGGCACAGAATCAGGAAAATAGTTTCCATTAGGATGTTAGCTAGAGATAGTAAGAAATGATTAAGTTCTAGATATATTTTGAGGGTTAAGCCAAAAAGATTTGTTTTGTATTTGATACGAAAAAGAAAAAATATGAATAAGAAAAAGAAAAAAATAATTTTGGTTTATGCAGCTTAAAGATGGAGATACTCATTTAAAATAGATGGAAAAATAGGATGGGTGAAGAAACAGCAAGAGTTCATCTTCAGGCATGTTAAATTTGTTATGCATACTAGACATCCAAGATGAAATACTGAGTACAATGGAATTTCGGGGAGCATTCCAGGTTGGTATATAAATTTGAGAGTGGTCAGAACATACATGACCATTAAAGCCATGACACAGAATAAAATTACAAAGGAAATGAATATATAAAAAAGAGAATTGAGCAATTGAGCCCAGGACACTAACATTTATCATTGTGGAAGATTAACAAAGGAGACAAAGAGCAGCTAGCTATAAAGAAGGAAAAATCAAGAGAATGTGGTAGTCTGAAAATCAGTTAAAAAAAAAAAAACAGCATGTCGAGAACATTGTGTGATCAACTGAAGCCAAGTGATGATAGGGCACTGGAACCACCAATGCTAAAATCCTGATGATACTGATAAGTTACTGTGGAGTGGAGAGGACAGAGCAAAATTTGACCATAGAGAGTTCATAAGTAAGAGGAGACAAATAGCAGCAGCAGTATAGACAACTCTTGTAAAACAATTTTTTCCTGTAAAGTGGAACAAAAGAATGCAAGAACAAATGAATGTGGATGTTAGGTCAAGAAGGCATTTTTTTAAATGCAAGAAATTACAGTATGTTCAGAAGCTTAAAGGAATTCTCCCATAAATAAGGAAATTGTGGTAAAATAAAATTGGTGCATTTGGATGCAACTGATTTCATTGCCAGATTTAATCCAGACTTATACTGCTGAATGGTTTTTACCTGAAAAAAGCACAGCCATTGCTGCAAGTAAAGCATATTCAGTATTAGTTATATAAAGTCCACTCATTCTTCTGTAGAAGTAAAACAGTGAGGTAATAAATTCTTCAGTAATACCTAAGAAGATTAATATAAGAACAGATTTTCATTCAAACATAGTGCAGAATCAAATAATATCATTTTTCTCAAAACATTATAAGAAAATGAAACATTATGTCTAACAATTTTTCCTGTCCTATATAATACTTTGTTTTATGTGCGATATTACCAGTTAGAGTAGCAGAAGGACAGTCTTCATTGCACAATTGGTCCATAGAATAAATAACGCTTCTATCACCACTCTGATTGTGACCATTCAATGTATGAGCTGAACGATTTGATAGTCTCATAGTACCTAGTAAAAGACAAAAATATAATGCCTGATTTTTTTCTCTTTATATAGATAGAAAATTCAATCTCTTTCAGAATCCAGCATAGCAATTAAATGAGAAACATTCTCAACAAATAGTAGCTCATATTTATAGAGGTTGTATAGAAAGTCCTCTAAAATGTGTTTTCCATGATGCCATATGCTAAAGAGAGTGGCTTTTTTTGTTTTTTTTTTTTGTTTTTTTGTTTTTGGTATTGGGTATTCAACCTAGGAGTATGTTACCAATAAACTAAGTCCCCAGCCCTATTTATTTTTATTTTGAGACAGTTTCTCCCTAGATTGCTGAAGGTCTCAGTTGCTGAGGTTGACCTTGAATTCAATATTAGACTGCCTCCTGAGTCACTGGGATTACAGGTGTTCACCACTGCCGCCAGCAAGATTGCCTTTATTTAGATCAGATTCAAGATGGTGGGCTAGAGGAAGGCTGCATGCCTTGTTGCTCTGTGACCTTGGATTCAAGGAGCAGAAATATTGCTTCTGTGCAAGGTGGGTCAAAGAGGGATTCTATTAAAACTCAATACTGGACAATCAGAGTGTCATAGAGACTCAGAAATTAGGATACATTAAACAAAGAAAGAGGACTATATTGGGGTCAAGTTGGTTTGGGCAGCAGAGGTAGCTGTGCTGGTTCAACACAGGACGGAGAACTCAGAGAAACACATGGACAGATTTGCCATGGAAAATTGTGAGATCAGAAAAGCAATCTTCCCTTAGCTGATCAGAGGCTGTACTGTATACTGGTGCATGAAAAGCACCCTGTATTTCCCAACTGACCATGGAGAGCTGAGGCAGGAGCCATCTTGAGGCAGCCATGTTGCAGCTGTTGCTGTTGTGGGAGCTGGGAGATGTAAACAAAGATGGCTACACAGTCCTGGCAAGTACCTACCTCAAGAGCTAGCCTGTACCTAGCAGAATGAGAGTTAAATAGGAACAGAGAAGATTGTATGCTGGGGGATTGAAGTCAGAAAGTGAAAGGGATCCAAATTCTGGTGGCTCATGAGAATAGCTGAAGCAGCAAGTGTGAACACACTCAGGGACTAAGCCTGGGAAGCCTGGAAAGGCTGTGTTTGGGGGCAGCAGAAGGGGTGAAGGATCGGCTCCCTGGATCCACTAGTAGATAGGGAGACTCCTAAGATCCAGACTCCCAGCAGAGACTGGCAACTACCAGGCCCTAAGGATATGTTGATCTAATCTCTCCAGAGCAGACAACACTCAATAGCAGACAGCACTCACCCTGAGGCCAGATCAGACCTAAACTTCACCTGGAAGAACTCCACTTATACAACTGTGCAGTGGCCCCACCCTGAGACTGCATCAACCTGATCTTTGCAGACAAAAGTCCAGTTGACAATACTTCCCACTCCATCCTACCTCATATTGGTGAGATGGGAAGTAGAGAATTTTTGAACTCCAACTGTCAACTTGGCGAGCAACACACAAAAAGGAAGGGTTTAAAAACTCTTGGCCCTTACTCTTTTGCTCAGCACATAGCTCAAGAAGAATGGAAAGAAAGTTGAGCGTAGACAGTGACTATATATTCTCATTGACTATTTTGACCACATCAGTGGAAATGATTCCTTAGTTGTTCATTAAGAATCTTTTTTCTTTTTTCCCTTTTAGTCTTTTTATTGGTGTTGGTTTGGTGTGTGTGTGTGGGCGCGCGCGTACACGATGATTCGTGTCCATATATACATATATATATACATGTATACATATATGTATATATCTTTTTTTCTCATTTGAAGCATTTTTTTCCTAAATGTATTTATTTTTCCTTGCCTTGTCTTTTGAGGGTTAGAGTTTTTGGTTAGTATATTTTGGTTTTGTTTTGTATTGTTTTTCCTTTATCTGTTTCTCATTTCTTTCTTCTGCTAAGTCAAATTCTATTGTTCTTTCACTCTTCCTTTAATTTTTTACTTCTATTTTTTTCACCTCTTTCCTTATAACTATCACATTCTTCATCTGTTCTGCATTCTCTCTGTTCATGTTCTAAAATTGTAAATTCTTTTTGGCCTTCCTATCACATTTTATTTTCTCTTAATTAACTGTATACTTACCATCTTTTATCACTAATTGGTTTATACAATGCCTGCCCCCATCATGAATGCTGTTGCAATTATTACTGCTTGGATGTTGTATTTGACCTGTTGTTTGATTTAATACCAGATGTAATACAAGGTTACTTATTGTTTTTGCTGATGGCAATTGCTAACTCTACCATTTCTGGGTTTTTTGTGGCAATTAACATTATAGATGTCATAGTAGGAACCAAGTATTTAGCTAAATGCCATATATTGTTTGCATTGGTTGTTGCTATTATTTGCTTCCCCCTAATCTGTGAGGTCCTGGAAACCTACAGGGAATACTACAAGTTCCCAGGGTAGAAATTCTGCTGCTGAACTAAACTCAACAAAAAAGCACACCCTACTCTATTTACATTATTGACACTCAATCTTCAGTTATACTTTAATACAAAGAATAGAAAAGACAAAAACCCAAACTAATGACCAGGTCCCAAGTAGAAACAGCCAGGGGTGGGCCCCCATGTCCCACCTATGGACATCCATTAATATAGAAGAAACAGAGTGAAATAACAGAAAGACTGTGAACACCACACATATGAGAGGACCTCAATCCAGATCACTTCAGGACACTGTAGCAACTGAAAACTGTGCCTAAAAAAAGAGGTAGAGAAACCCACTTCAACTGATGCTTAAGACTAAGACCTGTGAATACATGAGAAAACAGGCAAACAAATCTTCCTCCAAAATCCATAATCCCCCAAAATAGGAACCCAATTATAGTGAGGTAGACAAAAACACAAAGAAAGAGTATAAAAACCTTAGTATCACAATGTTCAATGAACTAAAAGAAGATCTAAGGAAGGAATTAAGAGAGCAAATATAGGAGATGAAAGGCTGTTTTAATAATGAAATAGAAATAGTGAAAAGAAGCCAAGAAAACAAGATCAATGTAATTACAAACTCACTTGAAGATATCAATAAAAGACTAGATGGTATAGAAAATAGAACCTCAGCCCTTGAAGACAAAACTTCAGGCATTGAAGACTGGCTGGCTATATGATCTTGAATACACAAAAGGCAATAAAGGGGAAAATATATAGAGCATGACTAGAATATATAAGAACTCTGGAACAACTTTAAAAGATCAAACCTAAGAATCACTGGAATAGAAGAGAACATGGAGATACAAACAAAAGGCATAAAGAACATTTTCAAAGAGATTGTTATCAGAAACAAGATAGACATCCACATACAGGAGGCTTATAGGACTCCAAATAGACCTAGCCAAATGAGAAACTTGCTAAGACATATCATAAGCCTTACATAGAAAATAAGGAAAGAATATTAAAAGCTGCAAGAGAGAAACAACAATTCACACTTAAAGGCAAACCAATATGGCTCACTTCTGATTTCTCTGCTCAGACCCCAAAACCAAGGAGGTCTGGAATGAGATATTCCAAACCTTAAAAGAAACAACTGTCAACCAAGGTTACTATAACCAGCAAAACTCAGTTTCAAATTCAAGGGGGAAATAAAAATGTTCCATGACAAGAATAAACTTAAAGAATTTACAAGCACCAAACCAGCACTACAAAGAATACTCAAAGGTAAACTTCACAGAAGGAAAAAAAACAATTTCCAAAACACATGAGCAGTGAAAGTTCAATAAAAGAATAGTCCACTAAATGAGAATCAAGGCAGGATAAAATGTAGCAAAAAAACAAAAACAAAAACAAAAACAAATTGGCAGGAAGCCATGAACACGTATCTATACCAACACTATATGTTAATAGCCTCACCTCCCCAATTAAAAGACACAGATCAGCAAAATGGATCAAAACCAAAATACAACTGTTTATAAAAGACACCCATAGGCTGAAGGCTGAAGGTAAAAGGATAACAAAAAATATTCTAGACATATGATCTTCTCATATCTGACAAAATAGATTCCAAGTAAGAATTAATTAGAAGAGACAAAGAAAGACATTACATCCCAGTAAAGGGAACAATTCAACAAAAATATATAACCATAGTAAACATTTATGCCCCAAATGTCAATGTACCCAATTACATGGAAAAAACATTCCATGACATTAAATTCCATATAGACCCAAACATAATAATACTGGGGGATTTCAATACACTCTTCTCACAAATAGGTCATCAAAACAAAAATCAACAAAGTTATCTCGAACTTAAACAAGACTATAAATCAAACGGACCTAACAAACAGCTACAGAATATTCTACCCCAAAATAGCTCAATTTACCTTCTTTTCAGCTATGCATAAAACATGAAAAGTGCATGAAACTTTTTCCAAAATAGATCATTCTAGCCACAAAGCAAATCTTAGCAAATATAAAAACATTGATAGAATCCCATGTATTCTATCAGATCATAATGGAATGAAACTGGAAATCAACATCAAGAAAAATAATAGAAACCATGTAAACTCATGGAGATTGAATGACAGTCTCATAAATAAAGAATGGATCAAAGGGGAAGTGAGAACATAAATCAAAAAATTCTTAGAAATGAATGAGAAGACACAACATGTCAAAATCTCTTGAACAGGATGAAAGCAGTTCTAAGGGGAAAATTTATAGTACTGAGAGTCTACATTAAAAAACTAGAGTAATCCCAATTAAATAAATTTATGCTTTGCCTCAAGGTCTTAGGAAAAGGAAAACAAGCTAAACCAAACATAGTAAAAGACAGGAAAAAATTAAGATCAGAGCTGAAATAATGAAATTGAGAATAAGAAAACAATACAGCTCTTCTGTCAAGTGTAACTAATTAGGGGTGACGTAAGTCAGAAAGGGGAGGAGCTGGAGGGAGACACGTTCTAGATCCGCTGTCAGTGCACAGTGAGAGACTGGTTGCTGAGGCCGGAAAGAGGGTCCGGACCACTGAAAATTGGGAGCTGCCGACCTGAATGTGGTGCGGCGGGACTGGAACCTTCCGGGTGCTGAGGTGCGTGAAGACCGAGAACATAGTAGATACTCAGAATGTTGAATGAATGAATGCAGGTGACAAAATGTGTTGCACTTTCTCCTGAGCCGTTTCCTCCCAGCCAACTAGTGGGCTAAAAGAGATGACTGTGATTTGTATTTGATGTGTGAACAGCAAACACCGAGTACCATTGTTTCACATTACCATTGAATAATCAGAGAAAAGGAAAGATAATTAAATCTGGATTCATCAGATGTGTATTCTAGTCTCAACTCTACCTTTTATTAGCCGTGCGACCTTTGAGCAAGCCAACCTTTTAAGAATTTCTTTTACTGATTGATTTTGATTTTATTCAGGCAAGGAAACTGTGCCTGAACAAGTGTCACCTTTTTGACTAAATGACTTTTGTGCCAGTGATACCAGAGTCCTACAGTCATGTTCTTGCAGAATTTGAGTCACTGGATCCATTACTTTCAGCCCTGCGTTTGGACTCCAGTCGTTTAAAGCGCTCGAGCATAGCTGTGTCTCGGAAATGGTTGGCTTTGGGCAGCTCAGGAGGAGAACTCAATCTCATTCAGAAAGAAGGCTGGAAACACAGGCTTTTTCTTTCACACCGGGAGGGTGCAATTTCTCAGGTTGCTTGTTGTTAACATGATGATAATTATATTGCTGTAGCTACCAGTCAAGGTCTTGTAGTTGTTTGGGAATTAAATCAAGAGCGTCGCGGGAAACCGGAACGAATTTACGTGTCTTCAGAACACAAAGGCCAAAAAATTACAGCTCTCTGTTGGGATACAGCTATTCTTAGAGTTTTTGTGGTCATGTGGGGGAAAGTTTCTGCCATCAAACTCAATACATCTAAACAAGCAAAGGCAGCTGCTGCCTTTGTGATATTTCCTGTTCAGACAATAACAACAGTTGACTCTTGTGTTGTCTGTCCAGTTAGATTATTTGGATGGAAGACTGCTTATTATCTTCACTTCCTGGATCCTTCTTGTGTGACACTGAGAGGTATATTGACCAACCATGAATCATCAGATACAGAATTTTAGAAGTCATCTAGCCCAAACCCCTTAATTAATTTTACAGATATTATTAAGGAACAGTTTGAATACAAGCTCATATTGGAAAGTAGATAGGAGGTAGAGGAAATCAAGAAATGTGGGTGATCAAGATAAGTATTTAAAGAACCCTACCGTGAAGCATAATCTAAGTACCATGAGAGAAGACTTAAGTCTTATTTCAATAAGGAGAATCAGGAAGTCTTCCCTGAGTTTTTTGTTGCTGTTTTTAAAATTTGTTGTGTATTTTATAAAATTTTACTTAAGAGTAAAAATGGCTGAAGAATTAAGGGCGTCAAGAAGCTGAGAGATATTTCTCCAAAAGCTTAAGGGTAGAGACAAATGATGAATGGCAAAGGAGTGTATTAGAGGTAGCCATTAAATATCAGAAAAGAGGGCAAAATAGCTGGAAATGAATATTATATATTATTATGCCAAAGTTCCTCAGCTGTTTTCTCTGCAGGGATATTTTCACTGGCCAGTTTTTTTCACACTGGCCCTGGCTGGTTAGCTTGCTTCAATATTTATCAGAATCATTCCTTCTTTTAAAAATACTGCTCAAATTATCCTATGAAACTGAAAGAAAAGGAATACTACTAAATACATTTTATGAACTTTGTATAACCCTGATACCAAAACCAGACAAAAACACATCAAGGAAAGAAAACTATAGACCAATGTCCCTGAGGAACATAGATGCAAATATCCTAAATAAGATATTTGCTAGAAAATTTTGAGCATACACAAAATGAGATTGTACAATGAACCCCCAAACACCCATTTCGAAGAGTTTTAAGTTTGAGTTGCATTACAGCAATGTAGAACTTGCTACAAAAGTAACATGCTTTAGAAATGCCCACTTTCTGTTAGGTACAGTTCTGTTTTCAAGGATATGGATAGTAGAATAATTTAAAAATTCATTTATGTTAATATTTTTTAGTTTCAGCTATGTCCCCACTCAACAAACAGTATTTAAAAAGAAAGCAATAACTGGGACTCTTAATGAGTAACCAAAGTGATAATTATGACTTTGCTTCTCCTGTCAGATACTGTCTATTTCCTAACAGTTGCTAGAACAAGGTGAATCTGAGAAGGGAAAGAACAAACGGAAACAGTATTGATAAAGGAGACAGAACATTGGATAATGAAACCTGACAACATGATTTCAAGTCCCAGTTCTGCCTCTGTTTAAATCTCGCCAAATGTCAGTTTCCTCATCCAGAATATAGAGATAGTTTTAAGGATATGAAAGTATTAACCTCATGCTGTACTCTGGATCTTTAGCACTGTATTAGACACAACATATTAAGTAAGAAATATATCTTATTTCCCAAATAAGGAATTTAAGAAATAAAAGTATAATTTCTTATATTACCCTAAGTCCATATCAAAGCACTTTCACATCCATGTTCTTATAGTAAAACATATTTCATGCATGGGGCAAATAAGTACAGGAATTTCTATTGAATTATTAGGGGTCATATAGTAAATTGATGGTAGAGAGCATAAGTATACCATTTCCCAATAAAAGATACTGAGTTTATGGGGGAAAAAAAGTATAACTAATTAGAACAAATAAAAAATATTTTAAAAAAGAAAATAATACACCACATCAATGTAGACTTGGTTCTTTGAAAAGATAAATTGACAAACCCTGAGCCAAACTAACCAAAAGAAAGAATGAAACAAAGCAAATCAACAAAATCAATGATGAAAAAGGAGATATCACCAAAGAGTCCTCTGAAATCCAGAGGATTATAAGAACCTATTTTGAAAATTTATACTCCAATAAACTGGAAAATATGAAAACATGGACAAATTTTTAGATATACATGGCCTGCCCAAATTGAACCAAGAAAATATGGAAATCCAAAACAGACCAATATCAAGTAATGATATTGAAACAGCAATGAAAAGACTTCCATAAAAGAAAAACCCTGAACCTGATGCATTCTCAACTGAGTTCTACCAGACCTTTACAAAAAAACTAACACCAGTCCTGCTCAAATTATTCTATGAAACTGAAAGAAAAGGAATACTACTAAATACATTTTATGAACTTTGTATAACCCTGATACCAAAACCAGACAAAAACACATCAAGGAAAAAAAACTATAGACCAATGTCTCTGAGGAACATAGATGCAAATATCCTAAATAAGATATTAGCTAGACACATTTTAAAACACATCAAGAGCCAGGCAAGGTAGCACACACCTATGATCCCAATGACTCAGAAGGCTAAGGCAGGAGGATCGTGAGTTCAAAGCCAGCCACAACAACTGAGTGAAGTAACTCAGTAACTCAGTGAGACCCTGTCTCTAAATAAAATACAAAAAGAGGTGAGGATGTGGCTCAGTGGTTAAGTTCAATCCCTGGGTTCAATCCCTGGTACCAAAAAATTAAAATCAAAAATTTTTTTTTAAAAAATCAAGAAGATAATACATCATGATCAAATGGGTTTCATTCCAGGGATGCAGTGTTGGTTCAGCATACACAAATCAATAAATGTGATTCATCATTTAAACAAAACTAAGAACAAAAATCATGCAGAAAAGGCCTTTGATAAAATCCAGCACCCATTCATGTTAAAAATGCTAGAGAAGCTAGGGATGGAAGGAAGTTATCTCAACATCATAAAGGCCACTTACAACAAACCAAAAGCCAATATCATACTAAATGAAGAAAAACTAAAAGCATTTCCACTAAATTCAGGAATAAGACAAGTCTGTCCACTCTCACTACTCCTATTCAATATAGTCCTTGAAACATTAGCCAGAGCAATCAGGGAAGAAAAGGAAATCAAAGGGATACAAATAAGAAAAGAAGCCAAACTATCTCTGCTTACTGATGATATGATCCTATATCTAGAAAATCCAAAAAACTCCACCAGAAAATATCTAGAGCTTATAAATGAATTTAGCAAAGTAGCCAGATACAAGGACAACACCCATAAATCAATAGCTTTCCTATATCCAACAGTGATTCAGTTGAGAAAGAAATCAGGAAAACCAATCCATTCACAATAACTTTAAAAAAAAAACTTGGGAATTAATCTAACCAAGGACAAAAAGAGCTCTAAAATGAAAATTATAGAACACTGAAGAAAGAAGTTGAAGATCTTAGAAGATGGGAAGACATTCCATGTTCTTGAATAGGCAGAATTAATATTGTCAAAGGGGCCATGCTACCAAAAGCAATATACAGATTCAATGCAATCCCCATCAAAATACCAATGACCTTCTTCACAGAATTAGAAAAAAAACATTTCTTAAATTTATTTGGAAGAATGAGACCCAGAATAGCCAAAGGAATACTAAGCAAGAAAAGTGAAGTAGGAGGCATCACAGTACCTGACCTGAAATGATACTACAGAGCTGTAGTAGCAAAAACAGAATGATGTTGGCACCAAAATAGATATGAAGACCAAGGGAATAGAAGACAAAGAGACAAACCCACAAACCTATAGCCATATGATATTTGACAAAAGTGCCAAAAATAAATCTTGTAGAAAAGAGAGCCTCTTTAACAAATGGTGCTTGGGAAACTGGATTGCTTTAGGTAGAAAAATAAAATTTGACCCCTATGTTTACCCTGCACAAAACTTAAATTGAAATGGATCAAGGACTTAAGAATTAGATGAAGAATCTTGCAACTGCTAGAAGAAAACACAGGGTCAATGCTCCATCATAGAGGTGCTGGCACAGACTTCCTTAACAAGATTCCCAAAGCACAAGAAATAAAACCAACAATCAATAAGTGGGATGTCATTAAACAAAAGAGCTTCTGCATATTGAAGGAAACAATTAACAGCTTGCAGAGAGAGACTACAGAATGGGAGAAAATCTTGGCTAGCTACTCCTCCAATGCAGGATTAATATCCAGAATATACAAAGAACTCAAAAAATTTACTACCAAAAAGCAAATAATCCAATCAATAGATGGGCAAAAGAACTAAACAGAAATGTCTCAATAGAAGAAACACAAAAGGCCAATAAATATATGAAAAAAAATGTTCAACATCTCTAGAAATCAGGGAAATGCAAATCAAAACTATACTAAGTTCCATGTCATTCCAGTCAGAATGGCAATGATCAAGAATACAAGCAACAATAAATGTTGATGAGATTGTGGGGGAAAAGGAAAACTTGTACATAGTTAGTGGGACTTCAGATGAGTACAACCACTCTGGAAAGCAGTCTGTGGTTTCCTCAAAAAAGCAGGATGAACCACATATGAACCAGCCAGCTATCCCACTCCTGGGTATTTTCCCAAAAGATCTAAAATCAGTATACAAAAGCAACACTGTCACATCAATGTTTATAGCAGCACAATTCGCAGTAGCTAAATTATAGAATCCATATATATATGTATATAAATTTATTAATCCATTTATCTATAGACAGGCATCTAGGTGGATTCCACCATATACACATGGAGAATATCATGCTAAGAAATTAGACAAACTCAGAAACTCAAAGGTCAAATGTTTTCTCATATGCAGAAGCTAGAGTTAAATAAAGGAAAGGGGGAAGGAAGAATAAGATTACATAAAGAACCAATCAAATGCAAATTAATAGACAAGTGGAAGGAAGCCTAGTAAAGTAGAGGAAGGAGAAGGGGGAGGATGGGATGGAAAAGGGGGAAGTTGGGGAACATGAACTGAAATCAATTTCCACGCATGTATGAGTTTGTGGGGATGAACCCCAACTATTAATTATAACCATAAACTCTACTTTGAAAAAAAAGAATGCCTTTTATTAAAAGACAAAAAGCAAGCCAGGCACAGTGGTACACACTTGTAATCCCAGCAACAAAGGAAGCTGAGGCAGGAGGACTGCAAGTTCAAAGCCAGCCTCAGAAACTTAGTGAGGCCCTAAGCAACTGAGATCCTGACTCAAAATAAAATTTAAAAAAAATAAAAAGAATTGGAAATGTGATGCAGTGGTAAAGCCCCTCTGAGTTCAATCCCTAGTACCAAAAGAAAAAGACAAAAAAGTATTAGAACTATAAATATCTATCATGAGATGTCTATTCCTATACCAATCAGTAAAATAAAATGTAAAATAGTTCAGCTATATCATTTGTTGCTAAATTTTATTATAAATATTAAAATTAAAAAGAAAGCCATTTTACTTTTAGAGGTTAATACTTTCTGACTGTAGAGTTGGGCCACATGAAGGAACATCACTTCAGTTTTTGATCCCTTCTGTAATGCAGTTTGATCCTCACTGGTCAAATTTTCAAATCCTTTAAGAAAAGTTCATGAAAATATAGAAAATAAAAGATAATTTCAGACATAGTATTTAATGTTTTAAATTACTTATTTACTTATGTATTCTAATAGCTCCCTTAGAATAATCATGATATGTAACTTCAACTTTGAATAAAATTCTTGATTACACATGCTAATATTTTGGGGCACTTTCATGAGAACTGGATAATCCATTTCTTCTAGCAAGAACAAATTGAATATAGTTGATTTAGAATTAAAGAATTTATTTTTACAATGAATTATGAGTACAAGTCAATAGCTAAGTTTTAGCCAAGAGTGGCTCCATGTTTGTAATATTGTACAGGGAATCTTTTTGTTTCATGTTTCATCTAAAAAACAAAAACAAATCATTTCCAAAAATTAAACATGCAAATAAACATATTTATCTTAACTAGGTATTTGAAGTTATTTGAATAATATTTTTAAATATTTAGCTTTTCACCCACATGATCAATTGAAGCACACATAATAAACACATTTTGTAGTTAGAAGTGGCATTGGTAGACAACATAGAGGTTTTGTTTTCCTTATAATATCCTCTTCCTTTAAAACAGGGAACATTTTTTAAAAATATTTCAAGTATTAAGTTATTTTAATTTTTTCCAAAAAGAAAGTAATTACCTGGAAGTCCCTTGGTAAAATCCATCAGCCCATGTACATGTAGGATAGCTATCTCTGAGAGTTGTAAAAAGCTCAATTCAGGATTGGCATATTCCTGCAGCTAACCCATAGAAAGAAATATAATTAATAATTATATTCTTTCAAACAACTGTTAAAACTTTAAACTGTTATGTTCATTCCTTTATTTTCTAAAGGAAATTAGTTATCAATTATTTCTTGCTAGTAAGGAATACATACAAATTTCTTTGTTTGCTCCAAAGGAATCATATATTTTTGATGTGCAGCAACAATGTTATTCATAAGCTGATGTTCCTCTTGAGTTAGTTCCATACTCTCCTGAGTCTGCTAGAAAGCATAGTGAGAAATTATTAATGCAAACTCATTAAACAAAACATCATTAAAGAAACAAGAAATTGTATATGAAGAAAAGTCTTGCCATTTTTCCAGATCTAGTGGTGGATGATACAAGTTTGTTGTCTGCTCCTTCCTCTTCCACTTCAATGTTATAGTAAAATCTATTCTTCTGCTTAAAGTTCTTTCGAAGTCTCTTTGATTTACATTGGATTTCTGTGAGTAAACCTGTGATATTACAAGATTTATGTAAAACATTTTTGACTTGACAATAACATTATAGTATTTTTATGAAAATTGTCTTATATTGTACACATATATGGTAATAGACTTGCCTTTTTACAAAAAAACCTTTATTTGGGAGTTTGTATATACAAAATAATTAAATGTATTACATTTCTTTCCCTTTTTCTTATTCAACTATGGTGAATACCTAAAAGCCCTGTATTCCAGAAAAAAAATTAAAATAAATTTGCCCCTCCAAATTGTAAATTTAAATTTTTATATAATAACATCCACATCAATTATATCCTGGAAGTAACATAGAATACTGTCTAAAAAAGCAGTAAAACTACCTTATCAAAAGCTTCTTGTGATTTTTAAAACAAGTAAAGTCAAGTTTTTTTATTATAAACAAGACAAGCTAATAATACTTTATTGTAAACAATTTTAATTTGGGGCTTATTGTTTTTATGGATTTTTAAATATTCCACCTGAACAGCAGCAATTACCATAAATCACCTCTAAAATTAATCAAATATTAATATTTACCTTTTATTATGTCAGTCTTTTTTTTTTTTTTTGTAACTGGGGATTGAAATCAGGGGCACTCGACCACTGAGTCACATCCCCAGCCCTATTTTGTATTTTATTTTGAGTTGCTTAGGGCCTTGCTAAGTTGCTGAAGCTGGCTTTGAACTCACGATCCTCCTGCCTCAGCCTCCCAAGTGCTGGGATTACAGGTGTGCACCACCGCGCTCGGCTTGTCAGTCATTTTTATAAGCATTTAAAACATATCTATTGTACCTTAGCAGGAAGAGCAAAGCAGGTAGTATCACAATACCAGAACTTCAACTATACTACAGAGCAATTAGTAACAGAAACGGCATGGTATTGGCATCAGAAGAGGCAGGTAGACCAATGGTACAGAATAGAGGACACAGAGGCAAACCCACATAAATACAGTTATCTCATACTAGACAAAGGTGCCAAAAAACGTACAATGGAGAAAAGATAGCCTCTTCAACAAATGGTGCTGGGAAAACTGGAAATCCATATGCAGCAAAATGAAACTTAACCCCTATCTCTCACCCTGCACAAAACTCAACTCAAAGTGGATCAAGGACTTAGGAATTAGACCAGAGACCCTACACCTAATAGAAGAAAAAGTAGGTCCAAATCTTCATCTTATTGGCTTAAGACCAGACTGTGGGGATGTAGGAAGAAACCACTGAGGTATATGTCACCCTACGCTGCAGAATAGTACAAATCCTAAAGGATACTCAGGATTTTTCATGCTTGGGGGCACACCCTCAAGTGACTAGACCCGCTGACCAGCCATTGCCTCAGTGGAGATGCACTCATCCTCCTCTCTTCCCTCCTCCCTTTGCAAAACTGTGTAACTCCTAATTGAACCATCCTCACAAGATATCATGTTACACTACCAGTTTCTTTGTTCTCAAACTCCTCTCTTCTATAAAAGAACTGTACTTCCTTAATAAAGTTGAGATTATATCACAGAACCTGTCTCCCAGAGGCATTGATTACTCTGTCAACCTTACCCCCTCCAAAGAAAGGAAAAAACACCCACGCAGGCCCACGAGGGCCACGTGCAACCACACCAGACTTCCTTAACATGACTCCCAAAGCACAAGAAATAAAAGCAGGAATTAACAACTGGGATAGAATCAAACTAAAAAGTTTTTTCTCAGCAAAGGAAATGATCAACAATGTCAAGAAAGAGCCTGCAGAGTGAGAGAAAATCTTTGCCACACACACTTAAGATAGAGCACTAATCTCCAAAATCTATAAAGAGCTCAAAAAACTTTACGCCAAGAATACAAATAACCCAATCAATAAATGGGTTAAGGAAATGAGCAGACACTTCACAGAAGAGGATCTACAAGCAATCAATAGATATATGAAAAAATGTTCAACATCTCTAGTGATAAGAGAAATGCAAATCAAGACTACCCTAAGATTTCATCTCACCCAAATTAGAATGTCTATTATCAAGAATACAAGCAACAATAGGTGTTGGCAAGGATGTGGAGAAAAAGGCATACTTTTACTTTGCTGGTGGGGATGCAAATTGGTGCAGCCACTCTCGAAAGCAGTATGGAGATTCCTTAGAAAACTTAGAATGGAGCCACCATTTGACCCAGCTATCCCACTCCTTGGCCTATACCCAAAGGACTTAAAATCAGCATACTACAGTGACACAGCCACATTAATGTTTATAGCAACCCAATTCACAATAGCTAGATTGTGGAACCAACCTAGATGTCCTTCAATAGATGAATGGATAAAGAAACTGGTATATATACACAATGGAATATTATTCAGCCAAAACAAGAATAAAATCATGACATTTGTAAGTAAATGGATGGAGTTGGAGAATATCATGTTAAGTGAAATAAGCCAATCCCAAAAAACCAAAGTCCGAATGGTTTCTCTGATAAGTGGTTGATGATACATAACGGGGGCAGGGGAGGTAAGTGAAGAGGGAAGAAGGATGGATTGTGTAGACAGAAATGAGGGGTGTAGAGGGGGCAGGGAAGGAAACGTAATAGAATGAGACAAACATCATTACCCTATGTACATGTATGAATACATGAATGGTATGACTCTACTTCATGTACAATCAGAAAAACAATAGTTGTACTCCACTTGTGTACAATGAATCATAATTTTAAAAATATAATCAACAAATAAATAAAACATATCTATTGTATTAAAAATATTATAGTCCTGGGGTGCAGCTCAGTGACAGAGTGCTTGCCTAGCATGCATGAGGCCCTAGGTTCCATTCCTAATAAATAAATAAAACTGAAACTTGCTGGGCACAGTAGTACACACCTGCAATCCTAGCAACATAGGAGACTGAGGCAGAAGGATTGCAAGTTGAGACCAGACCCAATAATTTAGCAAGACTCTCAGTAAATTAGCATTTAATCCTCAGTATCAAAATTATTAATTAAAAATATTATATCAGGAGCAATAATGGAGAACAAAAGCCTTAGTCCCTTTATAAATGATTGCATTATTTTGTTAGGGAACAAGAATATATCCAAATATGAAGCCATTTCAGCCAGGCATGGTGGCACTCACCTGTAATCCCAAGGACTTGGAACATTGAGGTAAGAGGATTGCAAGTGCAAAGTCAGCTTCAGCAACTAACTGGAGCCATTATCAACTTATCTAAAACCTATCTCAAAATTTAAAAAATAAAATTTAAAGGTGACAGGTGTGGTGGTGCACACCTTTAGTCTCAACAGCTGGGGTGCCTGAGGCAGGAGGATTTGAGATTCAAAGTCAGCCTCAGCAATTTAGCTAGGCCTTGAGCAATTTAGTGAAATCCTGTATATATGTATATGGCTAGGGATGTGGCTCAGTGGTTAAGCACCCCTGGGTTCACAAATATGAAGTCTTTTAAAACATATCAAGAAAGGGTACTGAGTGGTTTTCAAGATGGCAGAAGAGGGGAAGTCACTTTCCTGGTTGCTCCATGGCATGAAACCAAGAAGGCAGACAAGCAGCTTCTTCACAAATGAGGTACTGGAAACCTTCGGGGACACTGTAAATCCACAGGGCACAAACTCTACTGCCTCAGATCCACACTGTTAGATGGGTAGACACACAAAGAACATGAAAAAGCAAGGGAACAAATCACCCCAAACAAACCAAGATACACAATAACAGAATCCACCAACACCACAGTGGAAGAAATGTCAGAGAAGAAGTTGAGAATGTACACAGTTAAGCTGATTTGCAAAGTAGAGGATAGTATAAGGAGTGAAATCAGAGAGAAAATATAGGAAGTGAAAGACCACTTCAATAAAGAGGCAGAGATTCTGAAAAAAAAAAAAGCAGAAATCCTTGAAATGAATCAATAAACTGAATTAAAAATTCAATGGTCAGCATTAACAACAAACTAGATCACTTGGAAAACAGACTTTCAGACAATGAAGATAAAATGTTAAGAAACCATGAATATAACTTCCAAGAATTACAGGAAAATACAGAAAGACCAAATTTAAGATTTATAGGGATAATGAAGGCATGGAGATATAAACCAAATGAATCCACAATCTTTTCAATGAAATAATATCTGAAAATTTCCCAAACCTAAAGAATGAAATGGAAAATCAACTGCAAAAGGCTTACAGGACCTCAAATGTACAAAATTACAACAGACCCACACCAAGACACATTACAATGAAAATGTCTAACATACAGAATAAGGATAGAATTTTAAAGGCTGCAAGAAAAAAAATCAGATCATGTATAGGGGGAAACCAATTTGGATCTCAGCTGATTTCTCAACCCAGACCCTCAAAGCTAGGAGGTCCTGGAATAACATATACCAAGCTCTGAAAGAAAATGGATACCAACCAAGAATTCTATGTCCAACAAAATTAAGCTTCAGATTTGAAAATAAAATAAAAACCTTCTATGATAAACAAAAGTTAAAAGAATTCACAACTAGAAAGCCTGTACTAAAGCACATTCTCAACAAAATATTCCATCAAGATGAAATGAAAAAAAAAAGTGAAAACCAGAAAAGGAAGGAACTACACTAAAGGAATAGCCAATTGAAGGAGAAACTAATCAAATTAAAAACTGGAAATAAACCAAAATGATCAGGAATATAAATCATATCTCAATAACAACCTGAACATTTAATGGTCTAAACTTATCAATCAAAGACACAGACCGGCAGATTGGATTTTAAAACAAGAACCAACAATGTACTATCTCCAAGAGACTCACTTCAAAGGCAAACACACCCACAGACTTAAGGTGAAAGGATGGGAAAAAACATATTACTTGCATGGACTACGTAAACAAGCAGGGGTTTCCATCCTCATATCAGATAAAGTGGACTTCAAACCAAGGTTAGTCAGAAGGGACAAAGAAGGAAATTTCATACTGCTTAAGGGAATCATACATACATCAACAAGACATAACAATCATAAATATTTATGCCTCAAACAATGGAGCATCTATGTACATCAAACAAACCCTTCTCAATTTCAAGAATCAAATAGACCACAACACAATAATACTGGGTGTCTTTAACACACATCTATCACTACTGGGTAGATACTCCAAACAAAAACTGAACTAAGAAACTACAGAACTAAAAAATACAATTAATAATTTAGACATAACAGACACATATAGAATATTTCAGCCTTCAATGAGCAAATACACTTTCTTCTCAGCAGCACACAGATCCTTCTCTAAAATGAACCATATCTTATGCTATAAAGCAACTCTTAGCAAATACAAAAAATAAAGATAATACCCTGCATTCTATCAGATCATAATGGATATAAATTAGAAATCAATGATAGAATAAAAAGTAGAAACCACTCTAACACCTGGAGACTAAATAATATGCTATTGAATGACAAATGGGTAGCAGAAGAAATCAGGGATGAAATAAAAAAATACTTAGAGGTAAATGAGAATAGTGGTATAACATATCAAAATCTCTGGGACATTATGAAGGCAGTGCTAAGAGGAAAGTTCATTGCATTGAGCTCATTTCTTAAAAAGAAAAGGTCAATGAATAAATGACCTAACATTACATCTCAAAGCCCTAAAGAAAGAATAAATTAACATCAAAAGCAGTAGAAGACAGGAAATAAGTAAAATCAGAGCTGAAATCAATGAAATTGAAACAAAAGAAACAATTCAAAAACTTGACAAAACAAAAAGTTTATTCTTTGAAAAAAAATTGATAAATACTTAGCCATGCTAACAAAGAGAAAGAAAGAGAAAACTCCAATTACTAAAATTCATGATGCAAAAGGAAATATCATGATGGATACTTCCAAAATACAGAAGATAATCAGAAACTATCTTGAAAATTTATACTCCAATAACATAGAAAAACTCAGACATCAACAAATTTCTAGAGACAAAAGATCTACAAACTGATACAGGACATACAAAATTTAAACAGATCAATTTCAAGCAATGAAATGACATTTTAAATTTTGCGTATACTTTGTGTAAAGTATTTCTTTGATCTATCCATTGTAAGAATCCTGTTCAAGACAGAACTGAAATTAAGCTGACATGATTTGTTCTGATTAATTCATACTGGGTTTTACTGATTACTGCTTCTCACTTTGAATTACCACTAACAATTTTTTAGGTGTGTAATTTGTATAGAAATTATCTTTCTATACAAAGATTTTTAAAAAATCTTTCTTTCTGCTTTTTAAAAAAATCACTATGAAGTGTTTTGGCGTTTAATGATATTCTATTTTCATTGCTTGAAATTGATCTGTTTAAATTATGTATGTCCTCCAGCATCAGTTTGGGTAGATCATATGTCTCTAGAAATTTGTCATATAAAAAAGCAACATACCTTCAAAAAACAAGATAGTTGGTATAAAGAATTAACTAATTGAGCAACTTGATTAATGGATGCATGTCAATCTGTCCAAAGATTCTTAATGGTAAGTTCCAGTTTCTATCCTCCAACTAGTTCTAGTCTATTTTAAACTACAATCTGGATCAAGTTTTTCAATATCATACATTATAGAGAAATATCACAAATATTGTATGACAGAAAAATAATTTTAAAAGATCTTCATAGACTGAATAAGACATTAATAAATAACAAAGGAAAAGCATAGATGTTAGGACTTGCATATGATGTCAATCTCTGATGTTTCCAATGCTTCTTAGCAGGATTGCTAATATCCTTAGCCTGTGAAATCAGCTCTGCAGTGTTTCTGAACCAGTCTTGAATAACATGAAGAGTCACTGTCATACATTATATTTCTGACTATAGCATAGTATAATGGTTAATACGATAGACATTGGAACTGATTAGCATGCCTGGGTTTAAACTGTGACTCTACCACTTAGCTGTGTGACTCTGATTTACTTTCTTCATTCATAAAAAAAAGGTGTTAACACTGCCTACTTCATGTGGTTATAATTAGAACTAGATGAGTGTTGAGATGTTTGGTCCCATTTTAGTTATTTTTATTGTCTTTCAGCTCCCCGGTGACAATACAGCCTTGTTTTGAGCCCTAACCTATTTGACTAGGTACCTAAAAATATTTAGATCTCACCACTTCTCTCCCCTGAAAGAAGGGGACTTGGTCCTCTATATCCTCAAGCTTTGACTAGAATTTTAATTCACTAGTGTTCTGGAGTCATGGCATTACAACTCATCTAATTTCAAATGTTGTCACTACCAAAGACAACCTAATGTAATTATACCTTAAAAAATGAACGTGGGGGGCTGGGGTTGTGGCTCAGTGGCAGAGTGCTTGCCTAGCACATGTGAGGCACTGGGTTCGATCCTCAGCACCACAAAAAAATAAAGAAAGAAAATAAAGATATTTTTAAAAATGAACATAGGCTACCCTTGTCCATAAATCAAGTGCATCTTTGGCATACCACTTTTGAACACTGAAGAAGAAACTGATCATTTCATCCCTCAACATTCAATGATACTCCTAGGTTGTTCATCCTAGTCCTGAATCTTCACCAATTTATTTCCTCTTATCTCCTACCAGACTATGTCTGAGGATTCATCATGCCTAAAGCTATGCTTCCCTGAGTTTAGTCTGAATAGTTATATAGAGATGAGTAAATTTATAATTGTGTATGTAAAAGCAAAGGGAGGTAGTTTGTCAACCCTTAACTCAACATGAGATAATAATAATTCTAGGTCTAGATCCACCAACAGCCACTAACATTGAACTAAGGTTAAAACAGATAAAAAATGGACCAATAATGTAGCCACCTATAAAAGACAACATGCTTTTAATCTATTTTAATATATTCCTAGTAACTAGAAAGATAGAAGTATTTGAGTTCCACTTCTGTATGTAAGGTCATACATTGAGTACCATATATTTGGTAGTGGACATGGCACTTTAAAATGAAAGAGCCAGGCAAGGTGGTGCACACCTGTAATTCCAGCAACCTGGGAGGCTGACGCAGGAAGATCACAAGTTTGTGGCCAGACTCAGCAACTTAGCAAGGCTCTAAGCAACTTAGTGAGACCCTGTCTCAAAACAAAAATAAATAAGAAAAAGGTCTGGGAATGTGGCTCAATGGTTAAGCACGTCTGGGTTCAATTCCTGGCTCAAAAATAAATAAGAGAGAGAGAGAGAGAAGAATTCATGAGGATATAATATTTGAAGAATTATCATGTGGTAAGGGAATTAAGACTCCAAAAGAGAAATAAGTCAATTGCAAAAAACCAAAGTTCAAATGTTCTCTCTGATATGTGGATGCTAACCTACAACAAAGGGGTTGGGAGGAAGAATAGAAGTGCAGTGGATTAGCCAAAAGGGAATGAAGGGAAGGGAAGTGGGATACGAATAGGAAAGACAATGGAATGAATTGGACATGACTTTCCTATGTTAGTATATGAATATACCACCAGTGAAACTCATGTACAAACATCATGGGATGGGATCCTAATTAGAACACAAGAATGGGATCCTAATTAGAACAAGTTATACTCCATTTATGAATAATATGTCAAAATACACTCTACCATCTTGTGTATCTAAAAAGAACAAATTTTTTAAAAGACTCCAAATGAAAGGAAGTAATGTTGTACAGGCCCGTTTGTGCAGGATTCTATGGCCAATTATGACCAATTCTATTACCATTATTAATCTGTAAAAAAAAGTCAATCAAAATACTATTAAGCACATTGGATATTCTTAGGGTAATTTAAGGGTAAATGTAACATAAACTCTATAATAATGATGGCAGGAATCTGGATATATGTGCATGTGAATAACATTTGAAAAATGTTTACGTCCATATATCATGATAACTATACTCATATCAAGTCTCATGAACCTTTGTATAATTCATTCAAGTTTAAAGGAAAAGAGAGCAGATTTCATTTATAGACTGACTCAGAAGAATACAAGTTCCCTTTTATATAAGCTTTCAGTCATAGGTTAAAAGACAATTTACCAAGCCAGGTATGATAGTGCACATCTGTAATCCCAGCAACTCAGGAGGTGAGGTGGGAGGATTACAAGTTCAAGAACAGCCTCAACAACTTAGCAAGGTCCTAAGTAACTTAGTCAGACCCTGTCTCAAAATAAAAAATAAAAAGGGCTGGCTATGTGGCTCGGTCAAAAAGTTCCCCTGGGTTGAATCCTTATTATCCCCACCCCCACAAAAAAAGATGATATTCTGGGAGTTACTATGAACCACACTGTATCCCCCAAAACTTCATGTGTTAAAACTCTAATCCCCAATGTGATGGTATCTGGAGAAGGAGCCTTTGGAAAGTACTTATGTTTTGATGATGTTGCTGATGATGGGATTAATGCCCTTATGAGAAGAGACATCAGAGATCTTACTCTCTCCTCTTCACTATGCAAGATGACACAGTAAGAAGGTAACTGTCTACAACCAAAGATTATTATGGAAGTTGAAGGTTGATTGAATTACAGAGAATGGAGAAAGGTCCAGGAAACAAATACAATAGCATAATTAAAAGATAATAAGAGTTTGCATAAGGCTAGATTAGACAGGAAAAGAAAACATGAATAGTACTTTATAAAACTTTCACTTAAAAATCATCTGAGATGTTGAGCCAGGGAAAATGGGAAGGAATTCAGAAAATTATGCCAAAATCTTAGTACTACTATGGGAATTAAATGACATCATTTAACTAAAGCAAAAAATACAGTAAACATAGGAGACTCAAAAAAATTAGCTACTTAGCGAGACTCTGTCTCAAAAAATAAAATGGTCTGGAGATGTAGATCAATGGTAGAGCACCCCTGGTTTCAATATTTGGGAAGATAGGTGGTGGATTATACTCTCTTCTGCCTATGGAGCTGCATTTTAACACCTATGTGTTAATTCTTAGTAAGCAACAATCTAGTTATCCTGTAGGCTTTTGAGAACTATTAACTTAAAATTCTGCTATTTACAGATATATTTATAACTTTAAGAAACACAAAAATACAAGAATTTCTAATTAAGATGAAATATGATAATTTCCAAAATTAGAGCCCTATAGTTAGAGAGCAGGATTTATGGAAATAAACATTCAGATTGGTAATTGGCTATCCTAATTGGGCAGTTGCTAGAAAAGTAGACTAAACAATTCATATAAATGTTCAAAACGATGCCTTGAAGAATCCATTAAGTTCTCAGTAAGGTAAGAAAATTTTAAATTCCCTCAACAAAATAAACCAAAACAAAAAACATAATGGTACTTACATTCTGCCAACATTCCTACTGCCTTACACTTTTTCAGTCTGCATTCTTGACATTTTCTACGCATATACATGTCCATTTCACAATGACCACCATTCTTGCAACTATATACTGCATTTTTGGTGATGCTGCGTCGAAAAAAACCTAACAAAATTTTTCAGATTTTACCATAGGTATTCTTAATTGCCATCCTTATTCATATATACTGTTACATTAAACGATTAAGTTAACTAAGTTGTTTCAATTAAATGATTTTTTCCTCTCAAAAAAAAAAGGTTTTGCTTAATATACATTTATCTGGAAATTTGTCTGATCCTTTCCTAATTGATAAATTCTATCCCAACATTGTTCCTTTCAATAATCACTCCTGGAAATTAAACTAAATAATTCTATTACATTAGGAGAACTCAATTTTTCCTATAATGTATCATCTAAAAGCATTTTTGAAACTTTTACAGATTATCAAAATCCCCTGAAGCATCTCTCACTGTTCTCTTGAGCCACGGAAAATAAAACTATAAGAAAAACCTCTCTTCTTTCCTCATACTTCCATACCTGCCCATCTGCCTGCCCCCCCGCCCCTTTTTTATTGTACTTCCCCAGATAAGAAAGTGCTGCTAGTTTGGTCTAAGACATTGAAGAGTTCATAACTGCTGGAAGGAAGGAAGGTTTTTTTTATTTCACTTCCTAAATCCATGCATAACAGTTCCTCTTCCCATTTCCTCCTTTATTTCTTGTTCTGTACAAGTTCCTGCCCTCCTCTTCTTTCATTTCAAACAGTGAAGTTACTAAGCTTAGTCAGTGCCCTCTTTAAAACCCTGCCATATGCTCTTGGGAGTGTGAGTTCCATGGCTTAGAGTCAACAAAATAAAACTTTTAGTCCAGGTTTTCTGAACTATGCCTCATTTTTCAACCTAGTTTTAATAGCAAAATCCTACATTTCAAGAATAGGCACACACTTGACTTACTGCTCTATTTACAAAGCTCATTCCCTATGGTCTTCATTTGGCTATTCTTTGCAAGGGATAGGCTTTCTGAGAATAAAACTTCTAAACAATATCTTTACCTATGCCATATTGGCCTGATCATTTCCAGGTCCAGTCCTAACACCTCACTGATGGATTTGTTTGTTTGTTTCCAGTGCTGGAGTTCAAACCCAGGGGGGCCTTACACTTAGGGTAGGCAAGAGTTCTACCAGTTGAGCTACATCCCCAATCCTGCATTTATGAATTTAAAAATGCAAGAGTAGGGCTGGGGATATAGGTCAGTTGGTAGGGTATTTGCCTCCCATGCACAAGACCCTGGGTTCAATCCCCAGTACCACAAAAAAAAAAAAAAATGCAACAGTACTTCAAAATTTTTCAAAATCAAAGACTTTCATTCTTTGCACATGTCATTGTCAGTTTTGGTCTTCATTTTCAGACCTTCGCTTTTTCTTCAAAAAAAATATTTGAAGATATGAATAGTGGTACAGGCCTGTAATCTCAGCTTCTCAGGAGGCTGAGACTGGAGGATTGCAAATTGGAAACTAGCTTGGGCAAATTACTGAGACCCTATATCAAAAATTAAAATATAGGGCTGGGGATATAGCTCAGTTGGCAGAGTGCTTGCCTCGCATGTACAAGGCCCGGGGTTCAATCTCCAGCACCACAAAAAAAAAAAAAAAAAAAAAATTATAAAAAGGGCTGGGGATGTAGCTCAGTGACAGAGCACTTACCTAGGATGTGTGAAGCCCTGGGTTTGATCCACAGCAAAAATAAAAAAAAGAAAAAAGAAAAATGGAATATTGAAAGTCATTTAATTCAAATTCCCTCCAATGCACCACTTACATCAAACACATAAAAAGAAGTAATATTTAACATTCAGATCTTTTTCAAAAGATCTATTCCAGCATCAGATTCTTCTAGAAAGAAGAGGGAAGACTTCTGTTATATAAATATTGAATTTTATGTTTAAATGTGAAAACCCTCATCAAAAATGAAAACTAAACTTAAATTTTATATTTTAATTCGATGTCTTTGATCCCATAGATTGACTGCTTTAAACATGCCATGGCTCTCTCTGATTTGGTTTTTCACACTTTAAAAAGAAGAGTATTCTCATATGCCTGAAATGTAATGGCTCTTCAGTGAAACTAAGATTTCAGTTTTCTTTTAATTTTTTCCTTACCTTTGCAACCTTCACAAGTAAGTGCATTATAATGGTATCCTGAGGCTTTATCACCGCAAACTACACAGAGTTCTTCCTGTCCCTTCATTCGCAAAGAACAAGTTGGCCTGGACCTTTTCATTCCAGGGTATCCATCTTCGACATTGTGAGCAACCACATATGTGGTTTTATTTAATTCACGAGAATCAAGTCCATACTGTCCATCACCACTGTACTGTGGATCCAAGCTATAGGTGTTGAAATGGTTTTGTAAAGATTGGGATTGTAAAGCCGGAGGAAACTGAGCAGTAGAATATTGGCAACAAGGTGAGTCTTGAAAATCAGTGTTGTGCAGCTGATAATCAATTTGTTCTGGCAAAATATCTAGTTTTATTTTTTTTAAAAAAGAGCAAATAGTAAAAAGTCAAATTTTTATAATATTTTTTCAAATTTCAAAATATTTCATGCTTGACAAAAAGTTTAACATGTCTACTGTGACCATTGCAATATATGATAAATGCCACCATCCCAAAGGTATGCAGAGGTTGATCAGCAGTTGAAGAAAGGGCAGTGGTTGCTTAATGGCTCATATACCAATTCCAGCTCCCTTCTTAAGTAGAAAAGTTTGAAATGGAAGATTTTCCCTATCTTCTGCATTTTCATTGTCCCAATTATACTGTTTTTAGTGCAATCGGGTCATAAACAATATAAATTTATGTTATTCCACCCTCAAAAAAAAAAGTTAACACACATTTTTAGTTTATCTAGTTAAGAAGTGTTTTTGTTTGAACTTCTCATTTAATACATCAATACTCTCCTTTGTCATTTATAGCCCAATTTAAATTACTAGTTTCTTGTTGTTCTGTTGTTTATCTGGGGAAAAATTTACCGACCTTGCAGGATTATGTAAGAATGAAATAAAATATGATAGTTAAAAGCATATATAAACTATAAAATGACATCTAATGTATATCATTGTTATTATCAGAAGTTCGCAAACACCAACTTTCGGCTTTTGGAAGAGTTACTGAATTTAAATCCAAAATATTGGCTCCAAAGGAACCCCAGAACACTTAGTTGCTCCATGTCTGTAACTAGTAACAGTAACAGTTGTACTTTTCCTGGTGCTGAATCACCCAGTGATAAGACTTAACCTTACCCAAAAATATTCTACCACAAAGATTGATGAATGGTACAATTTCTATTATTTCACATAAGTCATTTACAATTATGTGAAATAATTAGAGCATCCAATGCAACACTAGGGGTTGAATGAATACTAAATAGCCTGATATAAGAAGAAAGATTATCAATAAAACAATGTAGCCTTTAAAAAGAAGAAGAAAGAAGGAGGAGGAGGGGAGGAGGAGGAGGAGAAGGAAGGAAATGAAGGAGGAAAAGGAGGAGGCAAAGACCCTTCTTGAATGATAGTCAAAACAAACAAAAAACTGTCTTTTCCACCCCAGTAGAATATTGGCTAATGTTTCATTGTCATGGAAAACAGTTTAAATTACTTTTTGAAAACTGTAAGATTAAATTTTTACTATTGCCTTCATCTTTTTGTAAAAAAAAAAATTGTCTCTGCATTATTTTCTTTCTCTCTCTTTAATAAGAATCTTACCTTGAAACTAAAATGTCAAATATGTTAAATAATTACTGTGAATTCCATTTACTAAATTGCATAAAAACTAGCTTCAACTAATTCCTAAACATAACTTCAAATTTATATGTTAATTTTTTAATTGAATACAATTTTAGACTGTTAGACCTTTTCCTCTTTACCTTTGATTCTGGACTAACAATGTATTACTGGTTTTTTAAATTAATTATTTTTTCTTGTAAGAAATTATTTATTCATTTGTTACTTCCTTTTTTAAAAAAATTTCTGTAATTAACCATAGTTCCTACAAAAATATTTATCGACTATTTTACATACCATAGTACTGCATGGGTTCAGCAAGACAGTACCCATCAAATGTAGTGACATAAGTGTTTGCCATTCTCTGGTCCAATTCTCACTGCTTCATTCACTTCAGACAATGCTGGCCTTTCAGAATTAAACCTGAAGAAACAAAAATTTACAGACTATTTGAAATGGTGATTATTAAATCAATATGATTTGATAATATAGTGTACTTTTTAAAATAGTTTAGCAAAATTTATGCATAATTTATATTTACACTTTGACAAAATGAGGATTTTCATATCTCTAAGCATCAAATCATTTAATTTTGCCAATTTCTTATTGCTCAGCTCTTTACAAATAACTTAATAAATTTTGGTAGGTAGACATCATTATCAGCTATAATGTTATTTGTAAAAGTGTACCAAGTTTACTGGGCTGGGTTTGTAACTCAGTGGTAAGCGCTTGCCCAGCACATTTGAAGCACTGGTTTGGATCCTCAGCACCACATTAAAAATAAATAAATAATAAATAAAGGTATTGTGACCACAAATACCTACAAAGTTGTTCTACCTCTGAGCTACAACCCCAATCCCTAAAAATATATTTTTTAAAAAGGGTACCAAGTTCATTAAGTTATTCATAAAAGCATTAAGCTTATTATTATTATCATAATTTTTAAAAATTTTTCTGTAATTAACCATAATTCCTACAAAAATATTTATTGACTTTTTTAAATACCATAGTAAAATAGCTTTATTTGTAAAAGCTTTCAAGTAAGGCCTCATAGATTGCTTTCACCAGTCACTTATGGGTTATTAAATCTCCCTGGGGCTGGTACTGTAACTCAGTGGTAGAGCACTTGCCTAACGTATGCAAAGCCCTGGATTTGATATCCAGTACCAAGGGGGAAAAAACACCTTCCTAACCCTTAGTTTTCTCATTTGTAGAAGTAGTAAAATGCTCATAGCAAAGTTGTTAGGAGAGTTTAATAAGTATATTAAAACTCAGCACAATTTTCTTGGCAATAATTTATTTCCAAAATTATTATTCTAATGATCTCTGGACCTCAGCATTCTAATTCAAGATGAATTAGAGCCAGGTGCGGTGACGCACGCCTGTAATCCCAGCACTTGGGAGGCTGAGGCAGGAGGATCGCGAGTTCAAAGCCAGCCTCAGCAACTTAGCGAGGCCCTAAGCAACTCAGTGAGACCCTGTCTCTAAATAAAATACAAAATAGGGCTGGGGATGTGGCTTCAGTGGTCGAGTGGCCCTGGGTTCAATCCCCAGTACCAAAAAAAAAAAAAAAAAGATGAATTAGGAAGAAAAATTCAACTTTCTCATAATTATAGAAGAAATTAAAGAATAGGAAAGCAATAGCTTTTATAGCACTTTTTTTCTCTTCTAAGTCCTTTGTAAATATTTTTCACAGCACTGTGGTATGCTAAATATTAAAACATTAATTTTGGTTCTACTTAACTAATGACAATAGTTTATTAGTTACCAAAAAGTGTTTTAATTGTAAAACCTAAAATTTTAAGTTATCATGAGGAAAAATTTTTAAAAATCCAAGATTCTCCTAATGGGAAAAACTACTTTTGTTTTTTTCTAGGAAGAAACTCCAAAAAGATTACATGTTTGAATAGAATTAAACAGGAAATCCCAGTTTAAGAAACTGGAAGCTATTGTATTTTATAACTTTATGCTGTCCATTAGAAAACAAAGTCAGGCACAGTGGCACACTCTTGTAATCTGAGCGGCTCCAGGCACTGAGGCAGGGGGATCATGAGTGCAAATCCAGCCTGGGCAATTTGGCCCTATGCAATTTAGTGAGACCCTAATCTCAAATTTTAAAGGCAGGGCAGGGCGGGGGCTGGGGATGTTACTCATTAGTAAGTGCCCCTAGGTTCAATCCCTGGCACAAAGGAGAAGGACTTTAAATCATGCTAACAGGTATACATACATGAAAAACTACAGAGATAGCTTCTGAGATGATTGGATAACCTTTTACTTGGATTTATTACTCATGTGATAAATTCATGATTAAGATTTCTACATCCATGAAAATGATTAAAATAGTAACATCTCTGAAATCTGTTTCTTTTTTCATCCAGTAGGATCCAGGTTCCTTTAAAAGCCTTTGAATCTTCCAGTCCTCTACTGGCATAGCCAACAGTCATGTAGAATATGTATTGGATCAAACAGCTAGAGCAAGAGCAATGCCCCAAATAGCAGTGCACTTTCAAGTGAGGTTTCCTTTGAAACTTTGAAAAGTACTTTGAAAACTTTGAAAACACTTTCAAAGTTTCCTTTGAAAAGGAAGAACTAATACCAATCAGATATTAGTTATACCAATCGAAGTCAGTAATACTTCTCTTTTTCCTCTACTAAACACAAGTCAATTGACTCTCCACATAAAAAGAATTCTGAATGCTATTGGTTTAATTTGTATGCTGCTTTTTAGCAATATTTCTGTGTGGTTCTTTCCAAGCTTCTCTTCTGAGTTTCAATTAAATCTTAGAACATTACAAATGAATATGAAAACTTGAAGTTATTTGCTCTCCTTTTAAATTTGCTGAATTTACCATTAAACTTCACATAGTAGAGTATTAAACATCTGAAGGAGACTGAAATTCAAAACAAACAAACCAGACTGAAATTCAAAACATAACAACCAGAAGTAGTACTTTAAACAAAATTGGTAATATTTGGTAATATACTGACAATCACATAAATACCTTATAATAATGCCACTGTCAAGGTTAATACTGAGAATAACAATATTCTAAAAGCAAGTCCTACTAATACTGGTAAATAAATGTACTAAAATATTATATTCCATAGCTGTTTTTATCAGTTATGGACTAGTTTTACTTCAGGTTATAGATGGGATATATACTGAATAAGCCTCTGGTAAAAAAGATGTCTTTTAAAATTTGAAATATCTATCTCTTTCACAAGCTCACATTAATACTTGCACTATTTTCAACATCATATTATTCACTAAATTTTCTTCAGACTTTTAAATGTTTAACAGAAGTACCTTTCAAAATATTCATGAAATTAGTCTAAACCATGTAAGCAAACTATTAATAATACAGAGCAGTATACAATCAAAAACTTCCTATTCTATTGAAAAGTTTCAATGGCTCTGGAATGGTTCTGTTTTGTTATCTTTCCTAGTAAATATTTATTTAAAACAAAATAACTCCATTAGAAGAGGATTTTTTATCAAGAGGATCAACTTGACATGGACAAAATCTATGCTTTCTCTGTAACAAATATAACTTTTATAAAATCTGTGTTTTTCACAGGTTGTAAAGGTTATCTTCTGAATAGATGCTTAATTCTATAAATAAATTTGCATTTCTTCTTCCTTAATCAGAACCATTCTTAGTTAACTTTCAGATGTCTAAAGTTTTGACAGGAAAAACATTGATTCCTGAAAACTAAATCTCCATGTTAAAGAATTTCACATTTTTTACATCTTACTCTTGTAATATATGTCACTTGGATAATGAATAAATGAGTCACATGGATGATACAATTGAAAACTAGATTGCTTCACAAGAAAAACATTTTAATGTTCATAGTAACCTCTACTAAAACAATGATACATAATTTTAAAAACATTTTTCATGGAAGTGTTGTCCTTCGATACATAATTATAAAAAGGATTTTCATGGTAAGGCTTCTTTGAGCTTATTGGAATCAAGGAAAGTGAAAATAATATATTTGAACAACACAAATTAAGGTTTATTGATTCCTTTGTAAAAATTAATACTTTAGAATATAAAGGACTTTTTACACTCTATAGTCTTCATGTAGTTTTTTTTATAGCAGCTTTAACAAGATCTTATTATAAAATTACTCTTTTAGAGGACACACTTCAAGAACATTCAGAATATGCAACTATTACTGCCATCTAATTCCAGAATACTTTAATCACCCCAGAAGTAACTCCATATCCATTAACAGTCACTCCTCATTCCCTCTTCCCCCTAGTCCGTGACAATCATCATTCTGTTTTCTCTATGGATTTGTCAGTTCTAGACATTTCACATAAATTGATCCATACAATTTCATATATAGCTTTAAATGAAAAAAGTTTTTAATGAATATTATGTCAAGTAATTTTCATAACTTAAGATAGCAATAAAAGAAAATAGGCTAATATTTGGAAAAATAAAGGCTATGAAATTAGTATTTTGTATCCCCAACTCTATTTCATGTGTTTGGAACTTATATACAACATATTGTTTCAAAAAAATAATGCATCAATAAGCTCTTCTTTTAAAGAATTTAACCTTTATTTTATTTATTTATTTTTTTATTTATTTACTTATTTACTTATTTGGTGCTGAGGATTGAATACAAGACCTTATCTGGGGGAGGCAAGTGCTTTACCAATGAGCTACAACCTCAGTCCCTCAATAAGCTCTTCATTTAAAAACAAGTTCTCTTTAGTAAATAGTACAGTAAATATTGTGAAACAACTTACGTTATTACAGCAAATGTCAACTAAAGTCCAACTACAGTCCAAAGTTGGCTTGACATTCTTTAGGAGAAAGTCAAATTACTATATATTCTACTTTTCTTAATTAAATGTCTTATTTTTGAGAGGAAAATGTTTTTGTGGTTTGGCTCTCATAATAACAACAATCAGCTTACTCAAATGTGCAAAAATTAATTTGCAAGAGTGGAAATTAAAGATTTCAAAAACACCATTATTAACATCTTACAGTTTAGTAATTGTTTAAATAGCCAAAAAAATAACATTCATTTTTAACTTAACATGAAATTATAAAATTTTCTCATTTTAAAGAAGACAGAATACTCACATTTAGGTCATATTTCTGTGGACTGTCCTTTTCTTCACACACTGAGTATGGAGAGATTTAGCAACTACTTCAACTCTTCTGCTGGAGCAAACTGGGCCTTTTCCCTATTTATCAAGGGTGGAGAGGGGGACACTGCATATACTTAGGCTCCAGACACTCTGCAGAGCAGTGAGTGCTTCAGCACTATCTAAGAGACAAACTTCCCACACGGTCCTCTCTTGGGTCAAAATAAGGGCAATTACGGACTGACATTTAAAAAAAATAAAATTAAAATAACCAGATTGTCAGGGATAGAAGGCTTTGGGACCTTAAGGTCACACTCTCTCAGAGTTCCTTATTACTGACTTAATAAATATTTTGTTCTTTGTTGAATTTGACATTCTTCCACTTTGTTTACAAAATATTGGGTCTCTGCAAGCTAACAAGTATACAATAAATGAGGAACAGCCTCATTAATTGTGGCTCCATGACTACAGGTGCTGTGACAATCCAACTTGAAATTTAACTTTGAATTGCCTACAGAAAAAGCAATTGTTAAACCAATTAGAAGTATGAATAACAATTCATAAACTGATGTAATGTTAGATGTGTAGAAATTATGTAATCCAAATATCTTTTTTGGGGGGGGAGTTAAGAAAAAATTCCAACACAAATATACATTACTACTTGTTCAATTTCTCGAAGCTAATTATAGCAGAGTTGAGACTCCATGAAAATCCAAGCCCTTGAACAAGATATGGAAATAACTTCATTATAATTTTGTAAGATGTCTCTTATATAAACAAATTCTCTTCCTTCCTTCCTT
>JAJEJO010000950.1:446660-473619 GCA_020662805.1 Glaucomys volans | reverse complement strand
CAGTCCTTTCTCTTTTTTATTTTGGGACTGGGATTGTGAGGACCTAATATGTGTGAGGCACTGGGTTAGATTCTCAGCATGGCATATAAATAAATAAAATAAAAGTCCATAGACAACTAAAAAAATTTTTAAGAATATACATTAGCACTGTTGCCTTCCAGCAAGGATCTAAAGAGTTACAAATCTAACCCACTATTTATTCATTTACTTTTAATATTATTTGATTGATTAATGTGTAAAAATATCTCATTATGGTTTTGATTTGCTTTTCTGTCATGAGTGAACATCTTTTCATGTATTTATTTGCCACCGGTATATCTTCTTTTTCGTTTTCTAATTGGATTGTTCATGTTTTTACTATTGACTTTCGAGATTTCTTATATATTCTTTATAGTCTTTTGCCACAATTTTCCCCAGTCCATCCTTTTTTATAGGTTTTTTTGCTTGTTTTGGTTTTGGTTTTGGTTTTGGTTTTTGTAATGGGGATTGAGCACAGGGTGCTTTACCCTTGAGACAGTATCTTGCTAAATTGTTGGGGCAGGGGGTGGTGGAGGTAGTCTTGCCAAATTGCTCAGGCTGGCCTTGAACTTGACTCAGTCTTCTGAGTCACTGAGATTACAGGTGTGCACCACTGCATCCAGCTTCACATGCTCTTTTGCAGAGTAAAAATTTTTAATTTTGATGAATTTTAATGTATGAAATTATTCTCTTATGGATCCTACTTTGAATGTTAACTCTTAAGAACTCTTTACCTAACACTGAGTCCTAAAGACTTTTTCCTACATTTTTTAACTTTTACATTTAAATCTATGATTCATTTTTAGTTAATATTTCTGTAAGGTATAAGGTTTAAGTTAAAGACATTTTGGGAGAAAGGGTTGTTTCATGTATATGGATGGTCAATGACTCCAACACCACTTGTTGAAAAGGTGATCCTTTTTCTTCATTGAATTACTTTTGCATCTTTAATAAAAATTCAATTGAGACTATTTGTGTGAGTCTATTTATGCAATCTCCATTGTGTTCCATTGTTCTATGTGTCTCTCTACCAATTCTAGGCAACACTGTGTTGATTCCTATAACTATATAGTAAGGGAAGAGGGGTTCCTCCCCCTTTGTCTTACTTTGTCAAGATTGTTTTAGTTATTGTAGTAGGATTTGTACTTTTTTCATATAATTTTCCAAATAGCAAAAGTATACTCAGAAAACACACCAGAATTTTTATAGGAATTATATTAAACCTATTGGTCAGTGTGAGGAGAATTGGCATCTTTACTATGTTAAATATTCAAATCTATAAACATCATATATATTTAGGTCTCCTTTGCTTTCTTTCTTCATAATTTCTTAATACAAATCCTGTACATGTTTTGTTAATATACACCTAAGGATTTCATTTTCTTTGGAGTGATTGCAAAAGGTATTATTTTTAATTTCAGCTACTTCATGTTCATTGTTAGCATATAGAAATGTGCTTCCATTTTTTTCTGTGTTGTCTTGAATCTTGTAAACTTCCATTTTTAATGGAAAACCAGTTCAATTTTGGACATGCTGACATTCAAATGTTCATGAAGCATCTAGAATGTCATTGACATAATTAGATATTTGAGTCTGGAATTTAGAAAAGAGGTCAGTGTTAAACTCAATAATCAGGAAGTTTTCAGGATATTGATAAACTTTAAAGCCATAGAAACATATAAGAACAACCAGAAAGAAAGAAGTAGTAGGACATGACTATTCAAATATTTAAATGTTGGTTTGAGAGTGAAATTGCAAAATAAATTGAATAGATTAAAAGGTAAAATTTATAAAACCCAAAAGAAGTTTTCAAAGAAGTGAAGGGGACAATAAGTTCCACAGAAAAGGTACTCTAAGCTAAGTAAGATGAGAAAAGAAATATGTTAAATAATATGAAGAAAGAATTTTCTACTGAGTTTGCGATATATAAGTTATTAATGGTTGTAATTGTTAGAACTTATTTCAGAAACAAGAAACAAAAATTCAATTAAATCCAAGTAGGGCTCTGTTCCCACCCCCAAAACATAAATTGGGATATAAGGAGCTAATAGCGTGGGTTGGTAGCTTAATATCCCTGCCTGTTTCTCTTTGAGTTCCTGGGACTTTCTATCATGGTTGCAAGTATCTTTGCTTAGACTCATATCCATGCATAAGGCAGAAGGGAAAAAAAATGTGCAGTACCATCAACATATGTCCCTTTATCACAAATAGAATAGATAAAACAGAAAAACTTGAAATGAGTCTGGTAGAACCAGACATGGCTCATGTGAGAAGAACTCTTCTTATTTCTATTTTTGTGCCAGAGATTGAACCCAGGAATGCTTCACCATTAAGTCACATCCATAGCCCTTAGACTCTAAGTTGCTTACAGCCTGGCTAAGTTGCTGCGACTGACTTCACACTTGCAATCCTCCTGCCTCAGCCTTCCAAGTCACTGGGATTATAGGTGTGCGTCACTACACCTCCCCCCCCAGCAGAGCTTTTCTTTACTGAAGCTTCATGTCTGTGTATGAGGGTCAGGCCTGTAGAATTAGTGCTGTGACCCCAGGGTGATCACATGCTTAACTGCATGTGAGCTCCTAAAAGTGGGACTGCTTTGGCCTATGAGGTAGTGCCAGCCTGGTTGGAAATACATAGGAATGGCAATTTATAATAACTAGACCTAGCATGTGCCATAAAGTATTAGGAAAATTAACTAATCACATACAAGTTATATCACATACATTATTCATCCTTGGACTAAGTAAAGGATGAATATTAAATATGGACTAAGTAATTAAAAGTTATCTTAAAAATCATCTAGAGTGGTTGGGGGTGTATCTCAGTGGTAAAATCTTTTGGGTTCAATCCTGGAATTACTAGGGAAAAAAATCTGGAGAAATATCTTCTGAATATTTTGATTATCTTGATTTAGTAAGTTTTCTAATCATAATCAAGAGAAGAAATTTTTTAAACCTTTAGAAACTTCTTATGGTAATTATTTGTAGACCTTTATTATTATTTATTTATTTAGCAGTACAGGAGATTGAACCCAGGGACACTTGTCACTGAGTTACATCCCCAATCCTTTGTAGTTTTATTTTTGAGATGGTCTTGCTATGTTGCTGAGGCTGGCCTGAAACCAGCAATCCTCCCTGTCTCAAGTCTCCCAGCTGCTGGTTGCCATGACCCCACATGACCAAACCTTAGAAAACCAGCGAGAGGCAATGGGGGATTAAGAAATACAAACAAACACATAGAGAGAAAGCTGGGACCAGGTGGGACACCATCCTCTGATGGAAGAACAGTAACCCAGAACCAGTACAGCATGTTTATTATATAGGGTTTATTATCAAAATGTTATTTGTGGAAAAGTTTCTCCAAAGAAGACAGACTGAAAGGTTGTGGCACTTGTGAGACATTGTGGTTATCTTATTATGCCCCGAATTCTTTATCCCTGGCAGCTGGTGTCTGAGTTCAGGGTCAAGACTGATATAATTCCTTGCCTTTGCACAGAGTTTCTTCAGGCAGCATGTCACCCTAGCAACTGAGCAATCTTGTCCTGAACCTTTGCACAGAAAGTTCCCAGCACAACTGCAGCCACAGCCAGGAGGCAGTCAGAGATCATGATCCAAGTCACTGCTCTCCGATTGGGTGTCCTACAGGGGCTCAGACCTTGGGAAACAGATGTGGGATCCCAGCAAGTGAAAGAAGATACAAGGCACAGTTTGGATAGCAGACATACTTTATTTGGAAGCAGCAGTGAACCCTAGGCCCCAGCCCCTGAGTCATTTCATAGGCCTTTTTAATATGCAGGCCAAATAAAGAAGGCACATTGCCAACAGGTTACATAAGTGAATGCATGCTCACAAGCAGATGCTTATGACCTTGAGTACATATGCTGAATCAGGGTGTTTACAACTTCTGTTAATACTAAAAACATAGCTTGCCAGAAGCATTGGGGAAGAAGCCTAACTATAGCTATCTTGGGCCTGCCCTACACTGGGATTATAGGCATATGCCATGACATTTGGTTGTAAATCTTTGTAGTTGTATATAAATATCCAAATTATGGGAATGGTATAATAATAATAATAAACTGAAAAAAAAATAAGAATAGAAAAAAATTCTAAGAAAATTCAACTCCTGACATTCTTTTACATCTTATTATTCAGAATATGTGAATTGCCACCCTGAATTGCAAGAAAGCTCTAAGAAGGTGATTTGTTTTGTTTTATTTTGTTACCTCTAAATTTTTTTTATTGGTTCTTTTTAATTATACATGACAGTAGAACCCATTTTGATATAATTGTACAGCAGGGCATATATCTTTTTTTCACAATGTAGATTCACACGATTCATATAATCTTACATATACATAGGGTAATACTGTCTGTCTCAGTCTACTATTTTTCCTTCCCCCACCCGCTCCCGTCCCATTTTCCTCTACACCATCCATACTTCCTCCATTCTTTTCTTATCCCCCCCATAACCTCCTCGCCCCTGGTATGTATCAGCATCCACTGATCAGAGAAAACATTCGGGCTTTGGTTTTGGGGGCTTGGCTTATTTCACTTAGCATGATATTCTCCAGCTCCACCCGTTTACCAGCAAATGCCATAGTTTTATTCTTCTTTATGACTAATATTCCATTGTGTATATATATCACAGTTTCTTTATCCATTCTTCAATTGAAGGGCATCTAGGTTGGTTCCATAATCTAGCTATTGTGAATTGAGCAGCTATGAACATAGATGTGGCTGCATCCCTATACTTTGCTGATTTTAAGAGAAGGTGCTTAATTTGTATAACCTCTATAATAGACAAAGAAAAATGGACTGGGAATAGATAGTGAGGGCAAACAAAAGTGCCTGCCATGACGGCCTTGATAACAAAAGCTTTAATGGTATAGCCAGAGTAAAACTAAGGAATGAAGAGTAAATGGGAGGTGAGGGAGTGAAACATGTGGATGGAAATATTTTCTTTCCGGTTGCCTACAAGTTTGCTTGTGAAGATGAACGGAGAAATAGAATGATATCTAGATTGGGTCATGGCATCCAGAAAGAGTTTTATTTTGTTTTGTTTACAATACTAAAGATTAAACCCAAGGCCTTACACATATTAGGCAAGTGTGCTACCTCTAAGCTATATCACTAGCCCTTCCTTTTTCTTTTCATTTATTTTTTTCAAGACAGAATCTTGCCAGGTTGTCCAGGCTCACCTCAAACTTCCAATCCTCTTGCCTCAACCTCCCAAGTAGGTGGAATTACCAGCATGCACCATGAGTCCAGCCTTGTAATTTTTTTTATCATGAAGCAGTAGGCTATTTTAATCTGTTGGGAATGACCTCTAGTGAATATAAGGAGAGACTAATGATGCAGGGAGTCTTGGATGCAACAAAGAAGACTCCAGGCAGCTCATGCCTGTGAGTTTCATCCTGCTTGTGATGGCCTTTATATGACAGCAAAACCATTCCTGCCCCACTGCCTATCAGTTTGAACTTGCTTAGCCAGCCTCCACAATTGTATAAACCAATTCTTGTTAGAAAGTCATTAAAATCCAGGTTCTGCTTCTATGTAAGGTTGCAATGAGATGCACATAATCAACTGTCATAACCGTTGTAAGTTTATACCATTGATTGGAAGAAAATAGGGAAAACATCCTGTACGATGGAAAAATAAACACCAAACTTCTTCTACAATGCACTGTATCAAGGGAAAAAATCCAGTGGACCCCTGTCCTCATCCAACTGTTACTACAGTAAAAGAACAAATCTCAGAGCACCTGAAGTGTTTGTCAATATACCAATAAAAAAGATCACACTGATTAATTGAAACATGAAATTTCTAAAAGTTGTCCTATAGAGACAGACTAGTATTTGCTTGAGACAAATGACTAAGAAATTCAGGGATGTCATTCAAATTCAAGGCAGGCTAGAAACAACGCTGTTTCCACTAAAGAATGCTTCCTCCCTAATGTATTCTCTTATAAGATTGGAAGAGACCAAGAGACTAAAACATATAACATCTGGAAAATCTTTATATACCCTTTTAGTTCAGAATTAAATTTTTGAGAATATTTGTAGGAAGATGGAAATGTCCACTTGGTTTTGCTGTCATATAAACGCCAGGCTAGAGCCAGGTGTGGTGGCATGTATCTATAATCCCTGTGACTAGGGAGGCCGAGACACGATTGCAAGTTTGAGGCCAACCTGGGTAACTTAGTGAGAACATGTCTCACAATAAGAAATGAAAAGGACTGGGGATGTACCTCAGTGTAAAGTGCCCCTGGGTTCAATCTTCAGTACTACAAAAATAGACAAAGAAATAAATAAAAGCCAGGCTAGGCTGGGGTTGTAACTCAGTAGAGTAGTACTTGCCTAGCAAGAGCTAGACCCTGGCTTCAATCCTCAGATCTGAGAAGAAAAAAAGAAATAGGCTCTAACCCATACATGTATGACTATTTTTAACAAGGGTTCAAAATCATTCAATGGAAAAAGAAAAAGTCTCCTCAACAAATGATGCAAGGACAACTAAATACCAACATTCAAAAGAACAAAGCTGGATCCCACCTCACACCATATTTAAAAAAATAACTCAAAATGGGCTAATGACCTAAATATAAGAGCTAAAACCATAAAACTCTCATGACCTTGGATTTGGGGATGTTTCTTAGATATGACACTAAAAGCATGAGTAACAAAAGAAAATATAGGTAAATTGAACCTCAAAATTGAACCAACAAAATTTAAAACTTTTGTGCATGAAAGAATACCACCAATAAAGTAAAAAGGTGATCTGAAGAACAGGAGAAAATATTTGCAAATTATATATTTGCTAAAAGGTCTATTATCCATAAAATGTAAAGATCTCTTACAACTCAACAACAAAAAGACAATCTGAGCTTAGGGATATAGCATTGTAGTAGAGAACTTGCCAAGCATGTACAACGCCAGGAAAAGAACTTGAGTAGACGTTTCTCCAAAAAATAGCAAACAAAACAAAACAAAAACACATACACATATACACAAAAATATTCTACTAGGGAAATGAGCTACTAGGAAAATAACTAAGATGTCTATAAATTAAAAAACAGAAAATAAGAAGAATGTAAAAGGGTGGAAACTATTTTGATGAAAAACAGTTTGGTTGGTACTCAAAAAGTTAAACATAATTATCATGTGACCAAGCAATTCCACTCCCAGGGCATAACCAAAATAACTGAAAACAGATACTGGTACAAACACAGGTTCACAGCATCGCTATTCACTAGTGCCAAACAACATAACGTTCATCAACAAGTGAAAGGGTAAACAAACTGTAGGCATATACATATAATTGAATATTATTCAGTCATAAAAATACATGAGGTACTGATGCATACTACAATGAGCATGATCCTTAAAAATTTGTTAAGTGAAAGAAGTTAGACACCAAAGGTCACATATTATATGATTCCATTTATATGAAATATCCAAAATAAATAAATTCACCTTGTTGGTTGCCAGATGATTGGGGAGGAATGACTTAAGGGACATGGTCTTTCCTTTAGGAGTGATAAAAATGTTTTGAAACTAGATAGAGGTAATAATTGTACAACATTTTGAATGTGCTGAATGCCCCTGAATTATTCACTATAAAAACCATTAATTTTCTAAGCACTTTTGGAGGCTGAGGCAGGAGGACCACAGGTTCAATGCTAGCCTCCACAACTTAGTGAAATCCTAAGCAACTTTATCCTATCTGAAAACATGATGGAAAGGGCTGTGGATGTGCCTCATTGGTTGAGCACCCCCTGGGTTCAATCTCCAGTACATATATATACATATCTACATAGATATGTATATATATATATATATATCATATATGTATATATTAATTGATATAGTTATATATCAATTAATTTTAGGGCTCAGATGTGGCTCATTGGGACAGTGCTTGCCTAACATGCATCAAGCCCTGGGTTCAGTCCCTAGTACTAACAAACAAAATCCTCTGTTTAGGCCAGGCATGCTGGTGCACACTTGTAATCCCAGTAACTCTGGGGGCTAGAACAAGACGATCTCAAGTTCAAGGCCAGCCTCAGCAATTTAGCAAGTCCCTGTCTCAAAATAAAAATTTAATAAAGGGTTGGGGATGTAGCTCAGTGGTAAAAAGCACCAAATCCCCAGTACCACAAAAATAAAAATTCTAAATAACTTAATTAATAATATTTTTTAAAATCACTAATTTTATGTTATATGAATCTCTCTTGAATTTAAAAAAAAAAAAGCCAGGCATTACACATGGAACTCATAGTAAGCAACCAAAAATAATGTCTCTTTAAAGTACTGATTTTCATAAATTTTATGTTCAAAATTCCATTCCAAGAAAATTCCATTTTGGGTTTTGAGTTGTTTCACTGAATTCGAAAAACAAACTAGATGTGGTTTTCAAACCTAAATAAAACAATAAGAATTAGAGTTTAAAGATAGGTGACTTAGTTTTTTTTTTCTCAAGTGTTTTAAAATATATTTGAGGTTTCTGATAGCAAAAGGAAATCATATTAAGTACAGCTGGATCATTTCTACATAATTGGCTTTTCATTCTTAATCTGGTTTGAACTGTTTATTCCACTTTAGTAATTAACCATATCAGCCTCATTAATGAAACAGAAACCACCACTTGTACTCATTTATAAAATGCTTGTCACACAAAATTTAAACAAAGAATAAGATCTGGGCAAAGCAACAGCCTCTTAAAAGATACTTCCACTAATTATGGGACTATTCTAGCTATTTTGTTGTTGTTTTCCATTTATTGTGAAAGATTTTCGTAGACCTACAGCATTTCTTTGGCATATCTAATTTATTTTATACTAGGGTAATTTCTTAGGGTTGGAGGGTGCTGGGGATCAAACCCAGGGTCTTGAACGTGCTGGGCAAATGAGTTACCCCTGAGCTAAATCCCTAGCCCAAGGGTGATTATTTTAATAGTACTTTTTATCCACTCACATGAAAAACTGAGTTTGGGGCTACTTATTTATGTATATAAAATAAAATCAGATTCCTTTTTAATCAAGCCACTCTTAGAGATGTTACTTTCTATTCTAACTAGTTTTTATTTCCCTGCATGAAAAACATGTATTTCTTAGCTTAAGATGTATTTCTTGTGAGAGAGCACACGCAAAATTAGCAGTTTATGTACCTAAACACAAAATTATATTTAAATATTCAGTGATAAAACTTTGTTTAACAGGATTTAACGAGAATGGCACAAAGTTTTAAGTGACTTATAGAAAATCAAAAGTTGCTGGGATTACAGGTTCATGTCACCAAGCCCTAATGTCCAATATTTTTTTCATAACACCAGTCAAAATTTTCTGGGAAAAATATTACTTTTCTGAAGAGAGAAGTTGTATGAGCACCTATTAAGGGTCCTCACCCCTAAAATAACAAAAACAAAATCCTGGTTTAAATAATCAAGCGAATTATCTTTGTATAAATGAAAGAAATGAATAATATCAAAGAATTTGGGATTTCACAATGTATGATCCTAACACTCTACACCTGAAAATCTCACCATTGTTTTTAGACTGACAGATATTTTGCTTTAGAATAAAAAATTAAACACTCTAAAATGTTTTCCATTGTACCCCCCCTTTTTAATCAATCATATTTTGGCATAATAGTATAGAAATGCATGTGATTTGTGCAGTCTCTCTCTCTCTCTCTCTCTCTCTCTCTCTCTCTCTCTCTCTCTCTCAGCAGTGTTAGTCTGTTTTGTGTAAAGGGGCACTGACAGATCAGATCAGGCTCTAACTCTAAGGGGAGGGGGAATTATTCACATTTTTAACACAGTGTTTGACAGAGTTTGAATGGGCATTTTTAAAGTTATCTATGGAGGAGGATGTTTGCTTTTTCTTGTTTTTTAACTAAATCAAGTAATTCTTTGTTAGTAGTTCTTCTGGCTCCTGCCAGATTGAACTTGTATCATTCTGACAAGATGCAGAAGTAGTGCTAATAGTCATTAAAAGCATTAAGGCATTAACCTTTAGCAACCTCATTTTTCACTTGGTACACATTTTTCACTTGGTACATACTTAAGTATTTTATCAAGCTAAAGTTAAACACTAAAAGGTAGAGTGAAAACTTGATCCTTTCCCTTTAGTCTAAAAAGAATAAGAATGGTAAAAAGCAAAGAAGATACCATGTAAATCATTGTTTTAGTGTTGATTAGCATAATTCTATTCACTTACAACTGATGAAACTAAAATTTCAGAGAGGAAATTGCCTTTAGAAACATTCATGACAATTATCATTTGAACTTCAGCATTTCAATAACTGATATTATCAGGAATTGATTTCTTATACAGTGCATAAGAACTCTAGATCCAAGAATTTCCAGATGAGAATAGTTTAGATAGCAGTCTCCCCCTCAGAGATAAATTTAATTCAGTTCATTTTACAGCCATTCACAGTATACCTCAATGGTAGATTCTCAACAAACTTTAATGACTAGCCAAAACCTCTTGACACATGACTGTAACCTAGAAACTTCTCTAGCTACTGAAAGACTGCAAAGATGAATACAACATAATTCCTTTCTAGGTGGGAAGAAATACATGTGTGCATGTAATTTTACAAAGGATAGAATGTGATAAATACTATGCAACATGACAAATGCTATAGGGACATGCTAAAAGAAGAAATAAAAAATTAGCATAGCCCACAATAAACATTTGTAATGGACATTCATCATTTTTTCTAGCTACCTACTAAGACTTTTGAACATGTTTGTAGAATTTTCTCATCTATGAATCTTAGTAAAGCAGAGCTCAGCTTCCATTATGAAAACAAAAAATGTGGCTTTTTGATTGTCCCTTGTAGCTAAATTACAGGCCCAGCTGCTCAGACATCACTCCTATTCCTGCCCAGCAGGAAAGAATTCACAGAATTCTGTCTATAGTAATAGCTGCAATTGCAGGTGAAGTTCCTATGTCAACTACTATAGATCTCTATGAACATTGTGGAGCAAGTTGGGGCATCTAGTGATGAGGAGAGTGGCTGTAATGTCCTCACTATACCAGGTTTGCAAAATAATTTTGAATGTTGTTTCTGGTTTTACAACTGTAAATCTGATTCTCCAGTCTTCCTAATCATTCTGTAAACAGTCTCAAAATCCTTAAAATAAATGACTATCTACTCAAAACCACTAGGATTATTGACAACTGGACAACTAATTTGTAGACACAGCAATTAATGAATGGTGCCATATTTTCTTCGGTTTCATTTCCACCCATTAGTTCTGTACAATATATTAAGCGGGACACTCTACCACATATAATGTAGTTACAGCAATTGTCCCCACTTCAACTGACCTTATGAATCAAACAGAGGAGCTTTTGAACTCAAGCTAATGGATTTGATCAGAAGACCCCAAGGACATCATCCGTTTACCCCATAATATTTATTGAGTACTTATAACTATTTTTCAGGCACTTCTCAGGTGCTAGGGATCAACAGTAGTAAAAACAAACATTGTTTCTAAATGAAGAAAAGTAATCTCGTAATCACCCAGATTAATTACAAAATTACAAGTGAAATTTGTTACAATTTATGTATTAAAGACCATTTATGACATCTATGTAATAAAGAAACCTAACCAAAACTGAGGAGTTGCAGAAGTCTTCCCTAATGAGGGATACTTGAGATGAGATCTCAAGAATCAGAGGCATTTGAGCTGCGCCTTGAAGGAGCTCAGGCAGAGAAGAAATCTAAGTGTCAGATTAGTGATCAGATCAGATCAGATATCTCATCTCCTAAAACTGTGACAGTGGGAAACCAAGAAAGAGCAGCCTCTTCTTTACGGAGCTCAAGGGAACTATTTTCAAGGAAAAGTCAAGCTTCAAACATGGAAAGGAAAAAAAAAAAACATGAAAAGGAGATGGAAAACATGTTTGAAGAATTCAGAAAACCCAAGAATTTATTATCAAAAGAAAGGTTGATTATTTTTAAACTGGGGATTGAATTCAGGTATGCTCTACCACTGAGCTACATTCCTAGCCCTTTTTTTGTTTTTTATTTTAAGACAGGGTCTCAAACTTGCAATCCTCCTGCCTCAGCTTCTTGAGTTGCTGGGATTACAGGTGTGCATCACTGTGTCCATCCTGAAAGGATGGTCTTAAGAGCACAATGTACAGTTGTCTCCAAACTGGAATACTAGTACCCCAGGACACACATGAAAACTCCCTTATATCACCAAGCATATTTTTGTGAAATCCATTTCTACATCCCCAAGAAAACTTTTCTACAATTGATCTGCTTGAGAATGAGCCTTATGTTTGTTATAGCTTTTCTCTCATTTTACAGAAGAAACACATGCCCATCCAACCAAATTTCAACATGGTACCTTGCCCTGGTTTATACCTCCAAACATCAAACAAAATCTTAAGTGAAAACACTGGTTTGAAAGAAATCACTCTTAACAATGAATCAAAGCACACTAATCTAGAGGGCTTCCTATCTTTCTTAAGTAAGGCTTGGCATTAGAGATTGAATATTTGGACCACTTTGGAATGGTATGAATTAAGAACAGATAAGTATAAATTAGTATTATTCTACTTATAAATGGAATATTTTATAGTGCTCCAAAACTTGTTCGAATTCACTGATGAAAGTCTAAATATACATGATGTACCTTATTTAATCAGGTATTAAAATCAAATTTATAAAACTATATAATAATTAAATATTTACCCCAGTCAATTCTCATTCTCTAAAATATTTGCTATTTCATACTTCCAAGGGCAGTAACATGACATCAATGTAAGTCTAGAATTTAGGTCTTATCTACTGGGACATGCAAATATCCATCAGGGAAAAAGCCATAGAGAGGGACAAAAAGGAATAGTTAGAGGCAGAAGTCCACACATGTCTTGGGAACTCCAGGAGGCCAAGGAACATTAATGTTTATAGTTAAATCAATAAAGCCAAGAGTGATAAACGCAGTCAGGGCCACTGACTGTGTTAGAGATGTTCAAACATAAAATGAATTCATTACTTGAGAGTGATAGAATAGCAGAAGTGACTTAATCATCCAAGACACTTTGGAAAAAGTATTTCTTAATAATTTAAACATAGGAAGAAAAGAGCTGCAGGATATAATCTCTAACAGAGAGATTAGACTCAAGTCTCTAGGAAACCTTAATACAAATGAGCTAAGTCAATGGCCTCAATCATGTTATCTACAACTTAAATGTATGTTGTATTTCTTTTATATATGTATTTTTTAATTTTTTAGATGTTGATTGACCTTATTTATTTATTTATGTATTTATTTATTTATATCTGGTGCTGAGTATCAAACCCAGTGCCTCACACATGCTAGGCAAGGCTCTACCACTAAGCCACAACCCCAGTCTCTGTTTGTATTTATTTCTACTTGATAATTCCAAATAGTTGTTGAACTATTCAGTTGAGCTGAAAGTGGTGGTGTACACCTGTAATCCCAGCCGCTCAGGAGGCTGAGGCAGGAGGATCTTGAGTTCAAAGCCAGCCTCAGCAACAGTGAGGCCCCAAAAAACTCAGTGAAACCCTGTCTCTAAAGTACAAAATAGGGCTGGGGATGTGGCTCAGTGGTTGAGTGCCCCTGAGTTCAATCCCTGGTACACCTCCACGAAAAAAAGTTAAAATTTTTTTTTTAAATTCAGCTGAATTTCCACTGTCCTTCAATTGACAGCATTATATATTGTTCCTTGAGCCAATTTAACATAACTTTAAAAAAAAGAAAATTAAATATGTTCTCATATGTCAATGGTCACTTTAATTTCAAAGAATATATACAATAATGCTGAAGGAGATAGTAAGACTTAAAAGTTTTAATAAAATCATGTAAAATAATTACTTAAATAAATAATATCCTAAAAGTAAAATTTAATTGAACACTATTTAAAAAGTAAACACCAACAGGGCTGGGTGTGTATCTCAGTGATAGAGTTCATCCTATCATGTACAAGGTACTGGGTTGGGTTCCCCAGAATCATGGAAGAAAACAAAACAAAAAACAGTAAGCACCAAGGAATTCTTTTGGCAGAAAATCTAGGATAAAATTAATTCAAGGAGCTAGGTGCAATAATTGCAGTGACATGGGAGGTTGAGGCAAGAGGATTCCAAGTTCCAGGCCAGCCTGGGCAACTTAATGAGGCTCTGTCTCAAAGTAAAAAAAAAAAAGGGCTGGGGATGTGGATCCGAGGTAAATCACCCCTGGGTCCTATTCCCAGTACCCCACCAACCCAAAACACACACACACACACACACACACACACACAATTACACACAATTTAATTAGAAGAATTTCTGTTACTTTAATTTAAATGAAAGATATTTACTATAAAAAGGAACAAAAATATTAATAAAATGGCAAAACAGCTTTAACATACAACTTTTAAAGATTATCAGAATAGATAATCCTAGGCAAGTGCTCTACCACTAAGCTACATTACCATCCCCTAGAAAGATTTTATTGTTGTTTTTTGTTTGTTTGTTGAGACAGGGCTTCATTATATTGCCAAAGCTGGTCAGAAACTGTGAGTTTAAGTGATGTGATCTATCTCACTGTTAGAAAGTTTTAAAACTCAATCATTACCCTTTACTAGTATTAATTTCATATCTTCTTTGAAGAGTAATGAACTAATGCCTATAAAAGCTTATTTCATGCCTAAAACATACAAAGCAGCCAATGAATGTCTGCTATTGTTTTGACTATTATTATTTCGAAATTTTGTGCTTTGGGGTAAATATATTCAGTTTAAGTTTTGTTACTGCCTTTATTCTATTTAACAAAGATGTTCCTTTAAATCAAATTTGCCAAGAATTCCTACAGCACTTTTTAAAGAAGAAAAAAAAGAGGATGTCTAGTGATATCTGAAAACATTCACATTGTTTAGAAATTGCATTACAGTCCTTAACATTTATTAAAAATATATATGACCTTGTAAGTGGAAAAGCAAAAACATTGGCATCAGTCCAATGGAGGAAATCAACTATACAATCACTACTAACCCTACTAATACAATCTCTACTAATGAGAATAGCAAAACTAAAGTTATAATCCTGTCAGTACTCCTCATATACATACAAATCACACATAAATTTTTTTAAAGCAGAGGGAAAATCAAGTATGCTAACGTAATTCAACTTTCCAGTTTATTAAAAACTGAAGTCATTATCTTCCTGGCAATCGTGGTTTATATTGTGTATGGAATTTTAAAATCTAGTGTATCTTATAATTCTTTTGTCTTCACTTGCTTTTGAAATGTCCTGTCTTCCACACTCATATTTATGCATGTCCCAAGAAATACATCACATGTGACAACAAAGAAGACCAGTCAATGATTGGAATCCATGTTGTTTTGCCTCTTATAGCCCACTAAAATAGTAATCTGTACTGGGTATGTTCTATCAGATGGGAGACCTGCCACCTCAGTTCTGTATCATCTTATCCACCAGTTATCATATCCCTACATCCACAGCCATCTTCTTTTACTTGATACTATTATTGATTCTCAAAGGTCTCACTCTGTTCCTTTTTTTTGCTGGAGGGGGGCAGCAGGGGGAACTGGGGATTGAACCCAGGAATACTTTTTTGACTGAGCCACATCCTCAGCCCTTTTTGTTTTATTTTGAGACACGGTCTCTCTAAATTGCTTAGGGCCTTGTGATCCTCCTGCTTCACTGGAATTACAGGCATTCACTACCATGCCCAGCTGGTCTCACTCTTTTCTACCTCTAGTAATACAATCTGCCTCTAAAAATCTGAATCATACTAAAGAAAATTGTGAAATCATGGGTATTATGCCACAACAACAATACAATTTTTAATTAAATCAGACCCTAATACCTCTCATTAATCCTTAACCAGGATTAATCTCCCCTTCTTTGGTAGATTACAAAAATGACCACACATTCTCTGTCTAGTGATATCTGAAAACATTCTCTGTCTAGTGATATCTGTATGCTACAATGTCTGTCCCCAACATTCTCTGTCCCTTAAAGAAATGGGATTTAGTTCTCTATTCCTTGAATGTGGTTTGACCATAGGATTTGCTTTAGTCAATGAGACATTGTAGCATACATTAGTAAGTATAGACTTAAAAAATATTTGCACTCTGGGGCTTGGAATGATCCTGTAATCCATGGCCATGGGACAAAGTCTGGGCTAGTCTGTCAGTTACCCCTATCCCTGTTGACATCCAAGCTGCCACTAGCCATGTGAGTAAATCCATCCAGATCCAGTTGGATCCTGTCCTGCCAAATAGCCATTCACAAACCAGAATCAGCCAAACCTAGACCAAAACTATCCAGCAGGTACATGAAAAACAAAAAGCAAACAAACAAACATAAAACAACCTAATAACAAACTTCTGTTTTAAGCCACAAAGTTTGGGGGTGGTTTATTAGGCAACAATAGATAAATAATATACCCCCTGATTGACTTCAGCTATTACTTTGTTCCAAACATTTGCATCATTCAATGGCTGCCTCTACTACCTGCACCTGATTTTACCTCCTTTTTTTAAGGAGAAAAACCAGACATACTTAACTCCCCATTCTTCCCCACCACTGCACTATAGCAGAGTGGTAAAGAACACTGATTTTGAAGCCAGACTCCCTGCTTTTGTCTTGGCTCTGGCATATATAATACAGAAGTGCTAAAGAAAATTACATGACTTTGCTGGATCTCACATTCCTTTTCATAAAAAGAGGAATAATAATAATATCTACTTTATAGGGTCATTGTGAAAATTATGAATAAAGCATTTATATCATTAGATTGCACATAGTAAATGCTATTTAACTATTAATTTTAGTTTGCATTGACCAGTGATCCAGCACTTTAGAGCTTTATTTATTTAGCATATTTATGTATTCACATAACCATAAAGTTGTCACATGTAAATGTATATTCCAGTGACTTAAAAAATTCACAATTTAATTTTAGAGCATTCTCAGCATCCCAGAAGAGAACTTGATTTCATGATACACTAAGGTGTATTTGAGCCAAGTCCTTGAGGAAAAGCCAACAGTTCAATAAGGAAGATCAATTACTGATGCCAGTCCTGATGAGCAGGAACAGAATTGTAAACAAGAGGTACAACCAAGAATCAGAGTCAGATGGAAACAGAGTTGGAGTGTAACTGATTGAGAAAAGTGGGGGAAGAAATTAGGTTTAATACATAGGGTATGAATAGCACAAGATGATCTGTAGCTCATATCATCATATATGCCAGATTGGCATCAGGGGAAGTTCCTCACTCCCCACATTCAGACCTGCATTATCAAGGCTGGCAAATTTAGGGCTTATCCCAGATTTCTGCCCTCTTAAATGTCCTAATATACGCTGAAATGCCTTAGTTGAGGTCTTTGGGTTACAGGAGTAACCTTCAAATGTCTCCCAACTTCTCTGTAATTTAGGGGGCATTTCATTTTAATATCCAGCTAACAATCTAAACCTCTATCCTATGTTACTTTAGAGGGTTTTGTCTACTCCTTGAATATTTCTAAGTTTCCCTGGAAATCTTTTTCTTTTTTTTTTCTTTTGTTGGGGGGTGGTGCCAGGCATTGACCCAGGAGTGCTTTTTACCACTGAACTACATCCCCAGCCCTTTTTAAATTTTTGTTTTGAGACAGGGTCTTGCTCAGTTGCTTAAGGCCTAAGTTGCTGAGGCTGGCTTTGAACTTGTGATCCTCCTGCCTCAGCCTCCCAAGTTGCTGAAATTACAGGCATGTGCCATCATGCCCAAATGAAATCTTACATCTTCCACAAATATATCCTTATTGTTTCTTGCTATCTCTTAATCAAGACTGTTTTTGTGTTTCTATGAACATGTATGATTACATGAATGGAATGAATCTACATCATACACAACCATAGAAATGAAAAGATGTACCCCATTTGTGTACAATGAATCAAAATGCAGTCTATAAAAATAAAAGTAAATTTAAAAAAAAATTTTTAAATTATTTCTTCAATCCACCAGAGAGGTCCCTCAAACACTTTTCCTCAAGTGTAGACACAGGCAGCTTTCTAGAATCCCAAAGTATAGCTAACATAAAATTTTAGTATTATAAATTTTACTGCTGAATTCAAGATAAAAGGGATAATAACATGGGAAAAGGTTTTTTGTTTTTTGTGTTTTTTTTTTACTTTTTCTTTTTTTCTCTTTTAGTACTAGGCATTGAACCCAGGGACATTTCTATTTGTTTGTTTTGTTTTTTACCACTAGCTACATTCCCCAGACCTTTTGGTTTTATTATTTTGAGATAGGGTCGAAGTTGCATAGAGTCTCACTAAATTACTGAGACTGGCCTTGAACTTGGCAATCCTTCTGCCTTGACCTCCTAAATTGCTGGGATTACAGGCATGTACCATGGACCCAGCTAAAAAATGATTCTTTAAAACAAAATGTAACTATTATTGCCCAAGAATCTACCTGCAATAATTTACCCCAGAGAGCTCCCACCAGTCGTCTTATTACTTACTCCTCAGTCAGCCACAGTATTGTAGAATAATGCCTTCCTCCCAAGATCCAGTCCATTCAACACTGTCTCTTCTTCCCTAAACCATGGGCCCTTACTCGCTTTCCCAGTCCCAGCCTGAGAAAAGGCTGGCCTTCTCTACCTAGGGGCCACATTTCTTCTTTGCCGATGACTAATGGTGGAAATATGCATTGTATTAAGAAAAGTATTTTTATTTCCCACCAAAGTATGATATGAAGCCTGGCTCCAGGAAGTAAATACATTATAGTTAACTATATGATCCCCAATTTCCAACTTATTCAGCCTTAACTAGGACTATATGTAGTTCACTGATTGTCCCACTCAGGCCATTGCCAAAGTGGATTCAGTCCAGTTCCTCCTCTGGAGGTTACAGTAAAAAGGATTTCAGAAATGAATGTTCCTCTTGTGATCTGCTCTCCAAAGCTCTTCTGAGCAAATGTTTAAACCAAAGACACATAGCTCCCAAAGAAAAGTAACGATTATATTCTATCAGAGAGCAGCTTATGTCTGGAATTGTGAAGAAAACAATGAACTTTGGAGGTAACTGATTCTATAAAAGATGAAATTACACATCAAAAGTGTACATAATTCAGTCGGGTGTGGTGGTGCACACCCCAGTGGCTCAGGAGACTGAGGCAGGAGGACAGCCTCAGCAATTTAGTGAAATCCTGTCTTAAAATAAAAATTAGCCAGGTGCTGGGTTGCATACCAGAAATCCCAGCAACTCAGAAGGCTGCAACAGGAGGATCACAAGTTCAAAGCCAGCCTAAACAATTTAGGGAGGCCCCCAGCAACTTAGACCCTGTCTCAAAATAAAAAAATAAAAGGGTCTGGGGATGTGGCTCAGTGGTTGAGCACCCCTGGGTTCAACCACTGGTACCAAAAAAATAAAATAAAATAAAATTTTAAAAATTGAAATTAAAAGGGTTGGGAATATAGCTCAGTGGTAAAGCAACCCTGGATTCAATCCTAAGTACCCACCACACACATACACACACACACACACACACACACACACACAAAAGATACACACCTAACCCAAATATTTATCATCTCAAATTGAAGCACATGAATTTGTTTTGTATCACTGAGTTGGAACCCTCTACAAACTAATAATTAGTATTACACATTACATCAACACCTCCAAGACTAAAAGGGATTACTAAAATACCTATAGAGCAACTCCAAACTTCACGCAATACAGGTCTGGCCTACTGTTTATTTTCTTAAAAAAATATGTATATTTTTGTTGTAAATGGATGCAATACCTTCATTTTATTTATTTGTATGTGGTGCTGAGGATTGAATCCAGTGCCTTACGTGTGCTAGGCAAGCACTCTACCACTGAGCTTAAAACCACAATCTATCCTGCTCAGGTAATTCATCCATACTTTATTTGGCCAACTAGGTCAGAGTGCAGAATTCCACAATTCCTTAAATACACTTCCAAAATCCAAAAATGTTGAAATTTGAAACTATTACATAATTCATTTCATGGGAAACATGAAATGTAAGCAATAACACTACACAGCTCTTAAGGGAAAACAAGAGTCCATATTCATAATTTTGGATTATGCAATAGTTTCTTTTGGGCTAACTTGCTGAGGCTGGCTTTGAACTCATGATCCTCCTGCCTCAGCCTCCTGAGTTGCTGGTATTACAGGCATGTGCCACCACGCCAGGATTGCAATAGGCCTTTTTCAGATGACACCAAAAGCACAAGCAAAAACAAGCATTTACACTTCATCATGTTGTGGGAATCAGATAAGAAGAAGAGAATGGCGCTCAAAGAGTAGGAGAACTCAAACATTATATCACGACAGCAGGCCCAGAGGAGATCAGACTCCAAATTCTGAGCACCCATTGCAAGTTTTCACAACACTTATAGGTATCAGAGTGTCATAAATTTTCTAGCCTATTCAATATTTGGTTGAGCATGGGATTTCTAGCAGGAAGCCTGTTTACAGAAGCAGAGTGGCAAAGAACTGGCTCCTCTTACAAGTCCTTGGATAAATCTCTAGCCTTGGGCCCAGAGCCTCCACAGGGGCGTTTACACTTCAAAGGGGAGTAGTTGGATTCCTAGGGGAAGTTATTTACAATCCAAAAGGTAGGGGAACATGGTGTTAATTGGGTTTTCTGAAAACAGGCTGGCAAAAAAAGGGGAGGAGAACTCTCCCTTTCCCAGGCACTTAGCCTCCAGGCGTGGGTCTGTCACCCATTACAGTCAAAATTAAAAACTTTTGTGCTTCAAAAAGTACCATCAAGAAAGTTGAGACAACCAAAATGGAAGAAACTATTTGTAAATCATATATTTGGTAAGGGATCTGTATCCAAAAATTTAGAAAGAATTTTTACAACTCAGCAATAAACAGACAAATAATCCAGTTTTTAAATGGGCAAAGGGTTTGCACAGGTGTTTATCCAAAGAAAATATAGCAATGGCACTTGAAAAGATACTCAGTATCATTAATTATTAGGGAAATGCAACTCAAAACCACTCAGATACCATTTCATATCCTCTAGAATGTTTCTAATAAAAAAAAAAGATGGACAAGTATTAGCAAGAATATGGAAAAATGAGAACAGTCATACATTACAGATGGGAATGTAAAATGGTACAACTGCATTGGAAAATAGTTTGGCAGTTCCTCAAAAAGTTAAATATAGATTTACCATATGATGAAGCAATTCTATTCTTTAAGGCTTATGTACCCAAGAGAACCCAAAACATACATTCACGCAAAAACTTAAACACAAATGGCAGCATTATTCATAATCACCAAAAAGTGGAAACAACCCAAATGTCTATTAACTGATGATTAGATAAATGAATTATGATATATAAACACAGTGGATTATTATTTGGTCATAGAAAAGAAAGAGGTACTGATATATTCTACAACACAGACAAACCTTGAAAACATTATGTTAAGTGAAAGAAGTCAGACACAATAGGTCATAGATTATAAGATTTCATTTATATGAAATATGCAGAATAGGAAAATGCATAAAGACAGAAAATAGACTAGACATTGTCAAGGACTGGCATGAGAGGGAAACAGTGAATGCTAATGGATATAGAATTTGTTTTTGGTTAATGAAATGTTTCAGAATTAATGCACAATTTTGAAATTATACAAAAAGCCACTTTTAAAGGGTGGATTTTAGGGATCCAAGATGGCAGACTAGAGGGAGGCTCCATAATTCTGATTCAAGCAGAGGAAATACTGTTGCTCTGTGAGGCAGTAGTTGCTGCTCAATGATCCCTTGCTGTTTATCCCATTCATCCACTGGGATCACCCTCTGTCTTCCAGCATTATCCCCTACTTTTGAGTGCAGATTGCTCACTGACAGCCGCCTATCATCCATTTGCCTGTTTGCCTGACTCTTGCCTGCCTATGGCCCCCCTTTCACCTACCCATCGCCCACTGCCCAATGTCCACCAACTGACCATCCTACATTAGCCTGCAGACTGCCCACGGACAGCCAGTGGATGGCCTGCTGCCCCCTGTTGCCTGGAAGTCCATTGTCACAGTATCCACAGGTTTGGTTAAATGTGGCTGCCACCATTTTGGACCAACAGCCAGGACCTGCAGGCTTGCTGCTGTGGCCACTGCCATCTTGGGGCATGGCCACCTCGGTCTGGAGACTCAGACCAGGACCTGTACATACATTGAGGAATCTGCAGGTCTGGTTGCACTTGAGGTCTTTCTGCTTGTTATGGTAGTGGCTGCCATGTAGCTGCCTCTTTGCAGGGTCGCTCCTTTGTGTGAGTACATGCCTGTGGTGTCTCTACAAGTTGAAAGGGCATTGAGATCTTGGGATTGTAGCAAGACATGGTCTGGGGAAGCTGAAACCCAGGCCCATTAGATTGTAGTTGGGTTTGTGTGGGCCAGTCTGGGTCTGGCAAGCCTGTGGAAAGCCAGGGACCAGGGGCAATTCCTGAGAGGAGAGCACAGGTTGAAAAAACTACAAAAATTTGGGCCCTCTTCAGCTCAGTGAGTCCTGAAGTGTGCAGGGATGGAAGGGGCCAGCTACAATGGGTAGGAAGACTGTAAGAGGATGTGAAGGCATCTTGCTATTAGCTCACCCACCCAACCAGTCTGGCCCCCACTGGACTGGAGCTACCATCAAACTTCAGACAACCCAACCTATCCGTGGAAAAGGGAAGCTGTGAACATTTTTGAAAGCCAACAGATGTAATCATTCAATTTTCCATTGAGACTTTCCTCTTTTTTTTTTAATCCTTTTTCCACCTCTACCATCTTTGAATCCAAATATTTTTCATGCATCGATTTATTAAGGAATGGGATGTCTGAATAGTATATGAGTTTGGTTGTGTATTTTTATATTTATACTTGTTAAAAACATCTGTACATTTTTATTTCTCTCACCTACCTGTCTCCCTAGATTCTCTTTCTCATTTCTCTCACACTAACAGTCACCATCTATTAATTCCTCCCTCACTCTTACTATAAATTTTTTTAAAATATTTTTTGTTGTAGATGGACATGATTCCTGTATTTTATTTATTTTTATGTGGTGCTAAGGATTGAACCCAGTACCTCACACAGAGCCACAGCCCCAGCCCCTCTTACTATAAATTTTACCTCTATCTTCTCTCCCTCTCCCTCATAAACATCACATCTTATACTACTTCTGTTCCTGCACTGTCCATCATTTAAAATGAAAAACTCTTTTAGCAAACTTACTATTTATATGATAGACAATAATTGAACACTTTTTCTGTCTATTGTGACAAAACTGTAAATGCTTTAAGAGAAGTGGTTTGGTTTAAGGTGGTATATTGTTTGCATTGGGTGATGTTAATATCGGTCGCCCCCTTAAAGATGAAGTACTGGTAGCCTTCAGGGACACTAAAAGACTCCAGGGTAAAATCTGTACCACCTCAGCTCCATACAGCTAGATGATAAGACCCATAATAACTTGAAAAAATAAGGGAGCAAAGCACCTCAAAAAAGTCAAGATGTTGCAACCATAGAATCCATAGACAACACTGTAGAACAAATGTCAGAGATGGAGTTTAGAAAATACATAGTTAGATTGATCTTTGAAATACAGGGTGGTATTGGAGAGAAAATACAGGAAGTAAAAGATCACATCAATAAAGAGGAAGATATAAAAAGGAATCAAGTAGAAATCCTCAAAATGAAGGAAACAATAAACCAAATTAAAAATTCAATGGAAAGTATCACCAACAGACTAGACCACTTGGAAGACAGAACCTCAGACAATGAAGACAAAATATATACTCTTGAAAATATAAAGTTGACCACACAGAGAAGATGGTAAGAAACCATGAACAGAACTCCCAAGAACTATGGGATAACATGAAAGGACCAAATTTAAGATTTATCAGAATAGACATAGGTATCGAGACACAAGCCAAAGGACTGCATAATCTTTTCAATGACATAGTATCAGAAAATTTCCCAAATCTACAGAATGAAATGGAAAATCAACTACAAGAGGCTTACAGGACCCCAAATGTACAAAATTACAGCAGACCCACACTAAGGCACATTCTAATGAGAATGACTAATATACAGAATAAAGATAGAATTTTAAATGCTGTAAGAGAAAAATATCAAATTACATAGAGGGGAAAACCAATTTGGATCTCAGTTGATTTCTTAACCCAGACACTCAATGCCAGGAGGTCCTGGAATAACACATATCAAGCTCTGAAAGAAAATGGATGCCAACTGAGAATTTTATACCCAGCAAAAGAAAGCTTCAGATTTGAAGATAAAATAAAAACCTTCCATGATAAACAAAAGTTAAAAGAATTCACAACTAGAAAGCCTGCACTACAGAACATTCTCAGCAAAATATTCCATGAGGAAGAAATTTTTAAAAACAAGGAAAACCAGCAAAGGGAGGAACTATACTAAAGGAAAGGTCAGTCAAAGAAGAAACTAAGTCAAGTTACCAAAAGTAAACCAAAATGACTAAGAATACAAATCATATCTCAATAATAACCCTGAATGTTAATGGCCTAAACTCATCAATCAAAGGACATGGACTGGCAGATTGGATTTTTAAAAAAGACCCAACAATATGGTGTTTTCAGGAGACTCGCCTCCTAGGGAAAGACATCCACAGAAGGAAGGTGAAGGGAAAGGAAAAAACATACCAATCACAAGGACTGTGTAAATAAGCAGGGGTTTCCATTCTCATATCAGATAAAGTGGACTTCAAACCAAAGTTAGTAAGAAAGGATAAAGAAGGACATTTCATACTGCTTAAGGGAATCATACACCAACAAGACATAACAATCCTAAATATACATGCCCCAAACAATGGAGCATCTATATACATCAAACAAGTCCTTCTCAATTTCAAGATTCAAATAGACCACAACACAGTAACACTAGTTGACATTAACACACCTCTCTCACCACTGGATAGACCTTCCAAACAAAAGCTAAACAAAGAAACTATAGGATTAAATGATACAATCAATGATTTAGATGTAACAGACACATACAGAGTATTTCATCCATCATTAAGCAAATATACTTTCTTCTCAGCAGTACATGGATCCTTCTCTAAAATAGACCATATGTTATGCCATAAAGCAACTTTCAGCAAATATAAAAAAAATAGAAATTATATCTGTTATTCTATCAGATCGTAACAGAATGAAACTAGAAATCAATGATAAAATTAAAAAATAGAAGCTATTCCAACACCTGGAGACAAAATAGCATATTATTAAATGATGAATGGATAAAAGAAGAAATCAAGGAGGAAAGTTCATTGCATTGAGCTCATACATTAAAAGGACAAAAAGTCAACAAGTAAATGACCTGACATTACATCTCAAAACCCTAGAAAAAGAAGAACAAATCAACACCAAAAGCAGCAGAAGATGGGAAATAATTAAAATCAGAGCTTAAATCAATGAAATTGAAATAAAAGACACAATTCCAAAAATTGACAAAACAAAAAGTTGGTTCTTCAAAAAAATAAATAAAATTGGTAAACTCTTAGCCACACTAACAAAAAGAGAGAGAAAACTCAAATAACTAAAATTGTGATGAAAAAGGAAATATCACAGCAGATACTACTGAAATAGAGAAGATAGTTAGAAACTATTTTGAAAATTTATACTCAAATAAGATAAAAAATACTGAAGTCATTGACAAATTTCTAGAGACATATGACTGACCCAAACTGATGCAGGAGGACATACACAGTTTAAACAGATCAATTTCAAGCAAAGAAATAGAAGACAGAGATTCAAGATGGCGGGCTAGAGGAAGGCTGCATTCCTACTTGCTCCATGGATTCCTACTTGCTCGGGATTCAAACAGCAGGAATATGGCTCTCAACGAGATTATATATTCAAAGCACATATAAGGGGTCCCCAGGTGCCGCTCCAGAACCAACTCAGCCGGGCTGGGCTCGGCCCCGCCGCAGGCAGCTACCACCCGGGAGCGCCGGACCCTGCAGCTGCTTTGGAGCCACCGACCTGGGTCTGTGCCAGCCAGCAAGTGAGTGCGGGTCCCCAGCAGCGGCTTTGGAGTCACTGGCCGTGGCTCCGGCACCAGCTGGTGGCCTCCCAGGTGGAGACCGACCATCTCAGGCTGCCCGGGGCCTCGCCGTGACTTCTGAAGAGGTCTGGTCGGGAGCCTCTGGGATGGCTGACTCCGGCGGAGAGTTGGAACTACTCCAAGTCATTTTGGCAGTTTCCCTGGCAGAGAGGGCCCATCTCCGGCTTCCTGGGGCCTCCAGCGGCGTCTGGAGAGGTCCGACCAGGAGCCTCTGGGATTGCTGACTCCGGCGGGGAGCTTAGGGCCTTAGGCGCCAGCTTACAGTGTCCCCAGGAGAGAGCAACCACCTGCCACCGCCTGAACCCCCAGTGAGGAGTTCAGGTCAGCCTGGGCTCTCAAGCCCAGTGTCTCCATCACTGAGCACAGTTCTGTGACACCACCCCAACTTGATCTAGTGCCCAGGCCCACACCCAGGCCCGGAGTCTACCACCTTGCTGTATCTAATTGTCTATCAACACTAGGCTGCCTCTGCCCAGAAGCATTGATCATTCCCAACCTGGAGGTAGTGGGACAGCACCTTTCTTGGGTCACCGCTTGATCAAGCACCCCTCAAGCAACAGAGGGGAAGATACACGAGCACCATGAGAAAACACGGGAAGAAAGTGTCCCAATTAAACCTAGATGATATATCAAGAGAACCCAAAGACAGCATGGTAGAAGGAATGACAGAAAGGGAGTTCAGAATGTTCATAATTAAAGTGATCCGAGAAGAGAATGATGTGACGAGAGAGCAGATTCAGGCTATGAATAATCAGCTAATAGAGCAATTGCAGGAAGCAAAAAATCACTTCAATAAAGAGATAGAAATTCTGAGAAAAAAACAAACAGAAATTCTTGAAGGAAA
>JAJEJO010000950.1:376476-441660 GCA_020662805.1 Glaucomys volans | reverse complement strand
AAAAAAAAATAAAAAATAAAAAAAATAAAAAAATAAAAAAGAAATAGAAGACACCATCAAAAGCCTACCAACCAAGAAAAACCCAGACCAGATGGAGTCTCAGCCGAGTTCTACAAGACCTTCAAAGAAGGATTAACACCAATACTCCTCAAATTATTCCATGAAATAGAAAAGGAGGGAATCCTTCCAAATTCAATCTATGAAGCTAGCATCACTCTGATAGCAAAACCAGACAAAGACATATCAAGGAAAGAAAACTTGAGACAATATCCCTGATAAACATAGATGCAAAAATTCTCAATAAAATTCTGGCAAATCATATGCAAAAATATATTAAAAAGAGCCGGGCACAGTGGCGCAAGCCTATAATCCCAGCACTTGGGAGGCTGAGACAGGAGGATCGAGAGTTCAAAGCCAGCCTCAGCAACTTAGGGAGGCCCTAAGCAACTCAGTGAGACCCTGTCTCTAAATAAAATACAAAATAGGGCTGGGGATGTGGCTCAGTGGTGGAGTGCACCTGGGTTCAATCCCCAGTACACACATATATATATATATGTGTGTGTATGTATGTGTATGTATATATATATATATACACACACACTTGTCACTTTACTTCCTAAATATTTCTTAAATCTGTCCACTATTTATATATATATATATGTATATATATATATATATGAATGATAGTGCACCATGATCAAATGGGGTTCATCCCTGGAATGCAAGGTTGGTTCAACATATGGAAATAAATAAATGTAATACATCACGTCAATAGACTTAAAGACTACAATCATATGATTATCTCCATAGACACTGAGAAAGCATTTGACAAAATACATCACCTCTTCATGTTCAAAATAGTAGAAAAACTGGGGATAGTAAGAACATACCTCAACATTGTAAATGCTATCTATGTTAAGCCCATGGCCAGCATCATTCTAAATGGAGAAAAATTGAAAGCATTTCCCCTAAAAACTGGAACAAGACAGATATGTCCTCTTTCACCACTTCTATTCAACATTGTCCTTGAAACCCTAGCCAGAGCAATCAGACAGATGAAAGAAATTAAAGGGATATGAATTGGAAAAGAAGAACTCAAACTATCACTATTTGCTGATGACATGATTCTTTATTTAGACGATCTGAAAAATTCCACAAAAAAACTTCTAAAACTCAAATGAATTCAGCGAAGTAGCAGGATAAAAAATCAATACCCATAAATCAAATGCATTTCTATACATAAGCAATGAATTCACTGCAAGAAAAATTAGGAAAACTATGCCATTCACAATAACCTCAAAAAAAAAAAATACTGGGGAATCAATCTAACAAAAGAGGTGAAAGACTTCTTTCGAGGTCTTTTGAAAACTATGGAACCCTAATGAAAGAAATTAAAGACTTTAGAAGATGGAAAAATCTCCCATGCCCTGGGATAGGCAGAATTAATATTATCAAAATGGCCATACTACCAAGTGTTATAGAAATTCAGTGCAATTCCTATTAAAATCCCAATGACATTCTTCATAGAAATAGAAAACATAATCATGAAATTCATTTGGAAAAATAAGAGACCCAGAATAGCCAAGGCAATTCTTAGCAAGAAGAGTGAAACAAGAGGCATCACACTACCAGACCTTAAATTATATTACAAAGCAATAGTAACAAAAATGACATGGTATTGGCACCAAAATAGACATGTAGACTAATGGTACAGAATAGAAGACACAGAGACAAACCCACATAAATACATACTAGACAAAGGTGCCAAAAATATACATTGTAGAAAAGATAGCCTATTCAACAAATGGTGCAGGGAAAACTGGAAATCCATATGTAACAAAATAAAATTAAACCTCTATCTCACACCCTGCATAAAAATCAACTCACAGTGGATCGAAGACTTAGGCACTAAAACCGAGACCCTGTACCTTATAGAAGAAAAAGTAGCTCCAAATCTTCACCATGTCAGCTTAGGACCTGACTTCCTTAACAAGACTTCCGAAGCACAGGAAGTAAAATTAAGAATCAATTAATGGGATGGAGCCAAACTAAAAAACTTCTTCTCAGTAAAGAAAACAATCAACAATTTGAAGGGAAAACCTACAGAAGGGCAAAAAATCTGTACCACATACACCTCAGATAGACCACTGATCTCCAAAATATATAAAGATCTCAAAAAACTTAACACCAAGAAAACAAATAACCCAATCAATAAATGGGCTAAGGAACTGAACCAACACTTCACAGAAGAAGAAATACATTTGAACAACAAACATATAAAAAAGTTCATCATCTCTTGCAATTATAGAAATGCAAATCAAAACTGCTTTGAGATTTCATCTCACTCCAGTCAGAATGGCAATTATCAAGAATACAAGCAATAGTAAGTGTTGGCAAGGATGTGGTGGGACTGCAGATTGGTGCAACCATTTTAGAAAGCAGTATGGAGATTCCTCAGAAAACTTGGAATGGAACCATTATTTGATCCAGCTTTCCCACACCTCAGTTTATACCCAAGGGACTTAAAATCAGCTTACTACAGTGATGCAGCCACATCAATGTTTATAGCAGCTCAATTCATGATAGCAAAACTATGGAACCATCGTAGATGCCATTCAACAGATGAATCAATAAAGAAAATGAGGTACATATACACAATGAAATATTACTCAGCCTTAAAGATGAATGGAATTATGGTGTTTGAAGGTAAATGGATGGAATTGGAGAAGATCATGCTAAGTGAAATAAGCCAACCCCAAATAACCAAAAGCCAAATGTTTTCTCTGATAAGCAGATGCAAATCCATATTGGACAATTTTGTAATTATAGGTAATATGATATTTGGGCATACATTTTCATTGATTATAGTCAGAATCACAATTTTGATAAGAATATGTTATTTATAAAGTATAATTTTTATATGTAAATTGTTATTATGGCTAACTTATGAATAATAGAAATTTCTGATCAGGTATGTTGGCACATTCCTGTAATCCCAGTTGCCTAGTTTAGGCTGGAAGGTCTCAAGGTCAAATACAGCCTAAACAACTTAGACTCTGTCTTAAAATAAAAACACAAAGAAGGGCTGGTGATGCAGCACAGTGGTTAGCACCATTGAAGTCCATCCCTGGCACAAAAATTCTACTTTATTCTCACTAAAAAACTAAATGAATGCATAAACTCTTACGGTGAGATTGTGAGGAAACAAAGTATAAATCACATATACATATACTAAAGCATCTTTTTTTTCAAAATTATCTGTAACAATTATATTTGAGGAAAAAAATCAGATTATTCCCCAGATATGCTATTAAATCTGCATTAACTCTTCCTATACAAGCTGTAGTTTTTGGATGGAAACTAATGTAAATGTCAACATCATTTAAGGAATAGTAGGTATTCTTTAATTCATTTAATATTTACTCACTGCTGATTATTTTCAAGCATAATTTCAACTATTTAGGACACACTGGTAAAACAAATTGCCAAATATTCTTCCACTGGCAGTTTCTAATATTCTAAAGGTAGGACAAATTAGACTGTATATAAGAAAAAGTGACTGCAGGTAGATTAAGCAGAGAAATCAGGGTTGGCAAAATTACAATATCATATATGAGCATAAATCTGAGGCACAGTGGAGAATTAAAATGAAGATCAAATAAAAACATTGCCAGCATAGAACACATGATGCAAAGACTCATGAAATGAGAACCCTCTGCACATTTGAGGGATAGCCCCCTGGAACAGAGGGAAGTCAGCCAGAAAGCATCTGGTTATGAGATCAGAGAGATGAAATTCTTCATTTAGTGCAAATTTGTATTGTACATAATTGAAATAAATTTGTAGTCATAAATTTTAAAGAAAAATCCATATTGGGGGGTGGGTAGGGAAGAATGAAGGATCTTTGGATTGTATAGAGGGGATTGAGGAGAGAAGTGGAGTGTGTGGAAATGAGAAGGATGGTAGATTGAGACAGACATTACTACCCTACATACACATATAAAAAAAATTTTAAATTAACAAATAAAGCAAAAAATTAATTAATAAAAAAATCAGAATAAAAAAGGGTGGATTTTATGGTTCATTAATTACATCTCAATAGATTAGTATTGAAAAGTAGCAAAACAACCCAGGCACAGTGGTGCATTCCTGTAATCCCAGCTACTTGGGAGGCTAAGGAAGGAGGATCACAAATTGGAGGCCAACCTGGATAACTGAGACCCTGTCTCAAAATAAAAAATAAAAAGGGCTGAAGATGAAGCTCAGTGGTAGAATTACAGAGCTGGGCCTTCCAGAAAACTGAGGCAGCACAAAGACCTGCCCTTCAAACCACAATTCTTTTGATCGAGGCAGAAAGATTTCATACTGTGGATCAGCATAACAGGCATAAGTTTTATTAAAGGAATAGGGACAACATTCCTCTCCTGCACTCCAGTTTTATTGAGCATTCCAGAGAAATTTCCAGAGAGTCCCACCCAGGTACACTTTTAACTGACAGCAAGATGATGATACTGGTGATGAAAATCAGGGCCAAATTCCATTTCCCCAGAATATTGACGACTGAACACCCAAGAAATGCCTAGGCAAGTGTAGAAAGCAGGTTTTATTTAAAGGATAGAACAGAGATAGACTTCTCCACAGAGAAGGGGCCCAAGAGCTGGGTGTCCAAGGAAGTGGGGATATCCTGCCCATTTTATACATTTTAGATTTATTTTGTTCTCATGCTCTCTCCTGCCCACCCTGTCTGCATGACTAGTGACCAAAAGGTGGGCCAAAATGTGGAGAGATCCAAGTACTGTAACGAAGCTGCCCAGGGATACAGGCAGGAAGGGAGCTGCCCTGAGGCATTCATTAACAGCCCCTTGTAGGGAAAAATCAATTCCCTGGAGGCAGGTAACCTTGACAACTGGTGGAGGAGGGGGAAGGGCTCTGGAGGCATCAGCATTTTAGTTCTTTCCTCTTGAATCAACCCAAATCTTTCCAATCAGACCCAATTATTTATTACCTACACTGACTGTCTTTTCATCCCCCCCACCTCAGTGACATCATACTTTCAAGTGCCTATTGCCATGACAATTGTAGGTCCCCTTGGCCCATGCCCAGCAGTTCTACTTGGATTCATAATCATTTTATAGGTTTTATGATTAGGAATAATTATCCTTATCTTCCAGAATCTGTTCTGTGAAAGGGTCATAAAATCTTTCCCTTCAAAATAACTTGGGTTCCTCTTATCAACATTATTTCCTACCTGCATTTCCTTGCAGATAACAGGTAGTTTTCTGAGGAATGTAATATATCCTGTCCATGTAGTTGAGTCAGGGCTGTAGGTAAATTGCTGTTTGGCAAAGAAAGAATGTTGGGGTCAGCACAGTAGACCCATTTTATAAAATTATTCTCTTAACCTCATGTTCCCACCATCCTCGCTTGTTAGGGAACCGTAAAACATTCTTGAATTTGATTCCCAAAAACCATCTTTTTTGTTTTATAGTGGTGCTGGGGATTGAACCCAGGACCTTGTGCATGCAAGGCAAGCACTCTACCAGCTGAGCTATCCCCAACCCTCTCAAAAACCATTTAAAAAAAGTATCAAAACAAACATTTGGTATGAAAAGGGTTTTGGTGATAATGTTAATAGCAACAGAAAACAGATTAAAATGTTGTGCTCCCCAGGGGGATTCTCGAGCGCCATTGGGAAAGTCAGTCCTGCCCTAGTCCCCTCCCTATAGCCCACCCTAATCCCTTCCCCACTCCCTGTAGCCCCACCCTAATCCCTTCCCCTCCCTATAAATGCTGGCAACAAAGAACTAACACACGATCCCCTGGCACCCCGCTTTTAGGTGTAAGGGCGGGGGTCATAGCTGGCCAGCTAAAAATAAAAGCTTCTTTTGGCTTTACATGACCAGCTTGGATGATCTTATTTTCATCAGGTACAACATTTGGAGGTCCCACCGAGATTTGATTTCCCTAAGCCCTCACACCTAAATTGGCCTCCTGTAACAGTTGCTTGGGAGCCTACCCAGAGTAGAGGGGAGCTCCTGTGAGACGTGCCTCAGCCTCACTCTTGGGGGGACTCCAGCCCATCTTCAGGATGCTCTTCTCGATGAAGCCACCTGGTATCCTGTCTAGTTCGGGAGCCGGCTATCTGTATCTAGGGGAACGTGGTCAGACTGGAAACAGTCGCTTACGCCAGTCCCAGGTCAGGGTGAGACATCGCTCCTGTCCACTGGTAGGCCTCTTCATGAGGCCTAGTCTGCTGGGCCCCTTGTGGGCCCAATCTGGTAGGCCTCATGGGGCCTAATCTGGTTGGCCAATGTCTGTCTGTTTTGTATTTGTCTTATCAGTCTGGTTCATGACCATTTGTTTCCTGTGCTTTTCTTTGCTTTCTGTGTCACATCATTCACCAGGACAGTCTACTATGGGACAAAATCAGTCAACCACGTGCCCCACTGTCCTAATTTGTTTTTTAGATAATTTTCAGGACTTCCAAGAATGTGCCGCTGACTACAGAGCTTCTGTTAATGGATGTAACTTAGGAAAGTTTTGTAAATCAGAATGGCCCACTTTTGAGGTTGATTGGCACCCTCAGGGCTTTGGGTGGCCAAATCATCCTGACCAGGTGTCTTACATTCAAATTTGGATTAACATGCTAACAGACAAGCCAGAATGGCTTAAGCATTGCCTTTCAGATTCCGTGTCCTCTAGTTCGGGAACTAGGAGAGGCTACAGCGGTTTGATGACAAAGGCCAGACCAGACTTAAATGCAGCTTGTGCTGCTGCCAATCCCTCAAGACTCAGGTAACTGCCAAAAGCCATTTCCAAATCCAGGGGCCAAGGGAGGGGGACGGTGGCTCGGGTGCGGCCCCTCGCCTCTCGCCATCCCACGGGGTGAGGGGGAAAAGGAATCAGGTCCAAACCCCACCAATGTTACAGCACCCCCATAGTGAATTGTTTTGCAATATGTAAATGACATGTGCCTCCACTCAGGAGGAATAACAAAAGCCCACTACAGAGCTCTTAAGCATTCAAACCCTGTCCTGATAAGAGCCTGAGATATCAGGTTTCTGCTGGAACCAAATCTCAAGTAGAACTTATATTGAAATGATAATAGAGGAAGCAAAAATCCCAGTAGGAGACCAATTTCCAACCCAAGGAAAAAAACAAAAGAGTGTTTTATTTGAGAATAACTAATGACCAGCTGAGTATTTGTTGAGCTCATAACTTTTGATCAGTCCTATTTTTTATTCAACTTAGATTTTTGAACATCTTGTTACATTGCAATGGAGATAAAAACCTACAAGGCCTTTGTTCAAGTGTATATTGTGTCCAAAATTCATGTACATGGTATTAGATTGACATAGAGAATGCTCAAAGAAGAAATGGATCCAGGTATGTTTGATTCACATGATTAAAATGTTCAATTTAAATTTGGTAAATAAATGAAGGTAAAATATATTTAAGTTCACAAGTCTCTAGGTGTTCAAATTAATAAAATGTTGATGTCTATAAAATGTGTAATATCAATTGTTTTTTAGGACTTTTCTTCCACAAGAAAGAGATGGCAAATACTATTCAAAATACTTGTCTGATCTTGGTTATTAAAATAAGTAAATTAGATTTAATATATTACACCTTGAATTCCATGGGTTAACATGCTTTAGCATTATTGGTGTTTTCATGGATTGGTAAATAAAGGGATTTGGAAATCAGAAATTTCATAGGAGTTGTTTTAGAATATGAGCATGGAAGGAGTCAACAGATTGGAAAGGGAAAGTGGAAAGTTCTAGTTATGAAAATACAATCAGTAAAAGGAAAAGGGAGATATTTCTGGGTAAGAAAGTCTGTGTGTAGGTAAAGGGCAAATTCCAACAAGTTTTTGTATAACGAAGTAGTTATATGTATTTGAGACCATCAATTAGAAACTGTTTAAGGTTCTCCCCTAAGGTCAAATGTTAATGGGCTAATATAAACTGAAGTGTAATCAATATGTTAAAATGAAAAGGATTTCTTTAAGTTTTATTCTTTGGAGCAACTGGTCTTGGAGATTGGGGTATATACTATTGTGGTTAAAAAACTGGTGGGGTATTGTGTTATGTTGCAGAGTCTAGGGTTTTACTTGAAAAACTAGGCTTCGTTGCTCTTCTTTGTGTATTCATGTGACCATGTATTCTGGGTATGCAGGTCTTTAAAGCAGAGAATTTGTCGGGCAGCTGTTCTCCAGGTTAGACTTGTCTGTGTTGGTAGTTTCAGGCTTGTGGGAATGGCAAATTTTATTGGGTACTTATTTTATCATTTAATATTCTGTAACAGAACCTGCTATCAATAGGGTATGTGTAAATTTGTTACTTTTTACACTGAGATCAAAATTTAAATGAAAATGTATTTAAAGTTAGTGAGAGCCTGATTTGTTTAAAGGTTAATATCATGAAACATAAGAGCATTTGATCACTTTGCCACATAAAAGGAAAGTTAGAAGCTCTCAGCCTTTCCTTGATTTGTTTTAAATGTAATTAACAACTATTCATGTAGACTCAGGAAACAATACATGTAAACTGTGTAAAATGATGTTCCAAGAGGAGGCAAAAATAACTTCGAACCTGGAACGCTCGGCCTAAGATTGTAAAAGGCCCTGCCTTACCTGAAACAAGGGTCTGCCTCCCACCCTGCTACAAGTCAGAATGTTTCCAAAAATAAGTCAGTTTTCAGCTCATTTAAAGTTATATTCAAGAGTTTGTTTTTTGTGTAAAATTACTGTATATCAAATAGGGAATAAAATACATAACTCAGACAGAATTTAGGATGACTATTATGCAAACTAGATATGTTTTTAGTGTTGTTAATTCTATTTTGTATTTTCTTGTAAGCTCTAGAGCTGATGCCTGATTAATTTTTTGATTAATGTTTTGTATACTAAGCCATCGCTTATGGAACATATAATATAAACCCCAGTTAGATAAAAGGGAGTAAATAATTGCAACATTGAAATTAAAGCCCAGTACTCTTGCTTTATAACTGGTGAAACTGGCTTGCTGGATGTTTAAGATCAAACTTAAGGATTGAGATTAAAACAAAGGGGCCAAGAAAAACCAGTATTTGGCTCTTGCCCTCAGAGTCAGCCTGAGTCTAGGGAATGAGAGAAATTCTCTAAGGAGCTTTGCAACTCTGGGTCACATGACCTCCTGATCAGGGAAGTTGATGGGACTCACTGGAGAGTGAAGGGCCACCACCACTGCAGACAGCCAGGAAGTCAACACTGCTGCCTTTGCTGCTGCCAGAACTCAGAGTTTTCGTCCATGCAGACAGTGGGCAAAAGACACCGCCTGGTTTCTATGTCGCACAGAAGACATCACTGTGTCCAGAGCCGAGGAAACACTGGCTGCCATTGGCCTCCAGGTTGCGGGAACTGCCACTGCCACCACCACAGCCAGAGCACAAGAGCCACTGGAGCCCAGATGCCACCACCACCAGAGCTCGGAGTCATCCAGGACAGAACCCAATCTGAATGGACGCTTCTCAAGGCTTGGCTGTGGTCCTCATGGGTAAGTGGGCAGGAGGAATACAGTCCTGGCTGCTCTTATCATGTGATAACCCGTGCATTCCAGGCTTGTCCCTCAGAGTTGGAGACTCAGCAGAGATTGCTGAGAACAAGGAGGCACAACAGTGGGGCAGACAGGCTCAGCCCCTACCCTCCTAGGGCTGATGGGAGTGAGCAAGGACCAGCCTCCTTTTGCCATGAATGGAAGCAGGGAGCTATCGGCTGTCCACAGGGCAGGAACCACTGCTTTGGAGCTGCTGGGGTCTGGGAGGGGTGCTGCTGCCAGCCCCAGAATGCAGAGGCTGCTGAAATGAAGGAGCTGCTGGAATGCAGGAGCTGCCACCACCCAAGCACAGGAACAAAGCTAAGAACTTACTCTCAAATTCCCCATGAGTGACCCCTGTGAGAACTCGGCTGACTCTTAAGAGACAGGAACAAGTCAGTTTGACCTGCTTGATCTTAAACTCCTAGCAAAACAGTTAAAACCAAACCATAGACATTCTTGGGCATTTAAAAGAAACAATAGTTTAATGTAACTTAAGATGTACTTGTGTTAGGCCCTAGAATAGGACTGGAGGCTACAAAAGAGAGATTCTTAGGGAAATGTACCTGATAACTAAAGTTCCCAAATAAAAGCCTCAACCTCTCCAGCCTTTGATAGGCCTTGTTATGGGAACAACTTCTCAGTTCTTCCACCTGGCGAGAGATTGACTTCTACCATGTCAAGATATTCTGTATTAATCTCATTTTGGTACTTATGTCATTTTGTTTCTCTCTCATAGAAGCACCCACCCCAGATGACTTTACAACCTGCTCTTCCCAAGCAGACTTCTGCCCCTCATTGACCAGATTTCTAAAAGGAACTTCAAACTGCTTCCCCAGACTCTGCCCCCTTCCAGCTCAAAGCAGCAAGAGCAGTTGGCACCCCCTCTTCTTACAGCAGTAAAAAGTTCCTAATTAAGAACAGGCAGTCAGTATAGAATAAGAAATCTGGTCAAACTGAGGAATGGAAGCCATCAGAGTCTGGGAAATTGGAGACTGAAAAACAACTAGTTTCCTAAACAAGGATTTGTTAATGTGGATAAGACCAGTGGGGAATGTTATAGCAACAGAAAATAGATTAAAATGTTGTGCTCCCCAGGGGGATTCTCAAGCGCCATCGGGCGAGTCAGCCCCACAGTAGTCCCCTCCCTATAGCCCACCCTAATCCCTTCCCTTCCCTGTAGCCCCACCCTAATCCCTTCCCTGCCCTATAAATGCTGGCAACAAAGAACTAACACACAATCCCCCTGGCACACCGCTTTTAGGTGCAAGGGGGGTTGTCCCTGGTCAGCTAAAAATAAAGACTTCTTTTGGCTTTACGTGATCAGCTTGGATGATTTTATTTTCATCGGGTACAACAATAGCCATACCTGAACTGAGTGAAGTTACCTATATGGTTGTTTTCCTCCTCTTCCTCCTCCTCCTCCTCCTTCCTCTTCTTCTCCTTCACTTGAAGGTCTACTTTATTGGCAACTTAGGATACAAAGTACTTTATTTTTAAACTTATAAAATTTGAAAACAAAATGCCTAGGTTAAATAATATAGTTTTCCAAAGTTGAGTGTGCTTATTGGGAGCTGCATTTTTCTGCTTGAAATACAAAAACAACTCCTAAAACTCCTGTTCTGATGACCTGTGAGTAGATGAACTGATCAGTCTCAGACATCCCTTTTTTTCCTTGGTAAGAGAAAACTTCAGACACATCATTCTATTCTTACACCAACAACTTCCTTCCAAAAGTCTGGGAAGTATACACCATGTAGAGGAATTGATCTTCATTCTTCTCACACTCCTAAACCTCAGAAAAGGGCATGGATATGCTTACCCACCAGGCCAACCCATTCACCAGAAGGAAGAAGGCTTGGTTCCCATTGAGCAATAAAGCATTGGGATTATTTTGATGACATTGCTCATGTTGACTTGGTCAGGCACAAGAAGCTGGTTTTATCCAGGACTGGCAGTGGTTTCCCACCAGGATCTTGGTGTTGATACCAAGAAATGACAAGGCAAGTGTAGAAAGGAAATTTTATTTAAGAGACAGAACAGAGAAAGAGAGAGAGAGAGAATACTCCTCTGGAGAGAAGCAGGGGACCCAGAGCTGGTGCCCATGGGAATGGGGGGTGGGGTCTTATCTTTTTAATAGACCCAGGTTTCCTCCCCCCCATCTTGCCTAGTGACAAAAAGGCAGGAAGAGAGCCACCCAGGAGGTACTCAGCAACTCCTTATGTTGGGAGGAGTGATTCCCTGGAGGTGTTGGTAACCTTGGTAACTTGTTGGGGGGGGGGTGCTCTGGAGGTGTTAGCATTTTATTTCCTTTTCTTTGATTTAGTCCCCATCTTTCTGACCCAATTATTTATTATCTATGCTGGCTACATGTCCTTTGTCCCTGTCTCAGTAGGATGCTGCTCTCACATGAGTTGCATATCTTCTACTCTTTGTTTGAAGATGCAATGCTGCTTGAAGGTCTTCTAGGACCACATAGTGCTAGAGGTCTCTGGGATGACAATAGTGGATCCAACTTGAACAATGGCACTTGCCTGTGTCTCTTTCACCTATAGTCTTCAATATTCACATTGAGTGACTATCCATGCTTGCTACAGGAATCAGTTTAATTATGGGTTCCTCCCCAGACTCTGCCAGGGGCATTATATAATAGATAGTATAATATATTAATCTTGTAACAGTGGTCTGTTTTTGAATGTAGACCTGGCTGCTCTGCCACTGCAACTGATTTTTAAAATGGACAATGTTTCTCTTCTCTTCCTCTCTCCCTTCTCCTCCCTGATCTCTCCCCCTCCCTAATCTCAGGGAAAGCAGGGTTACCTTTCTTCCCCATTTTAAGCAGAGTTATCTTTCCTTGAGTACACACCCACCCATAGGAATGAAGTAATCCAGACTTTGGATTTTGCCAGAAGATCTCACAAATGACTATCTCCCAAATTAACAAGTAAATTACAATGCCAACAGAGAACATGTGGAATGTACCCTTTGGGTCACCTCTTTTTTTTTTTTTTTTTTTTTTTGGGGGGTGGGGTTGAACCCAGGGCCTTGTGCTTGTGAGGCAGGCACTTGGGTCACCTCTTTTAAAGCCCTCTTGGACAGGAGTCCTCGGTGTTTCTCCTTTGCTAGCAAACAATAAACCTTCTTTTTCCTTTTTCTCAAAACCATGTCCTCATTGTTGGATTGGCATTGAGGACAAGGACAGGGCTTTTGGCAACAAATTTGGCAATCCATATGGGACCCAAGAGCAGCACCCCCTCCAGCTTCCTTGGGCAGACCTGGCTGAGTATTCAAGGTGCTGGTGAACTTGTTGAGCGCCAAATGCAGGAAAGTTAGGAGATGGGTGAGTTTGCCTCAGATTGTACCAAAGGAGTTATTCCTAGGAGTAAAGGGAGGGACTGAGGCACTGTCCCAGCAGCTGCTGAAAGCTCCTTTTGCTTCAGGGAACTCTCACCTTCCTTCCCTGAACAGTACAGGATACTCCATCATGGTCCACTTTGAAAAAAAAGAACCTAAACTCAGTAAAGTTGCAACACCCTTGGTCATCTTGTAAGTCCCCTGGTGTGCACACTGAGATGCTTGATTCCACACATTTGGTTCCTCTTTATGGGAATGTCTGGTCCCTTTTTCTGGGGATGTCTGTGGTGCCAATGGTGTAAGAGTCATGGTTAAGTGGGACTCGAGAACCTAGTGATATTTTCTACCTTCTGTCTGTTCTAGGTTCTCATCTGCTTGTTGGCCTTGGGTTTGGAAATTCTCTCTGGGTATCTGTCTGTTTTTGTTTTGTTTTTATGTTATTGTCCCTTTTAAGACATGGCCAATACTGCATTGATCCTATAGGTAGTCTCTTGGGAAATATCTTGGTGGTCAGTTTAAAGGTTCCCTTCTGCTGTTGGCTATGGTTTTGGGCCTCTTCTCCAGTTCTCTCTCTCTCTCTCTCTCTCTCTTTTTTTTTTTTTTTTTGGTCAATCTTGCAATTGGAGTTGGTCTCTCAGGGGCAAAGTAAGTTGAAAGGTCACCTATGGGTATAAACCTCAGATAATTGTAATGATCTGGCTTTTAAATAGCTTTTTAGATTGTTAAACAATCTTGCAGTTTGAGTTGATCTGTCAAAGGTAAAGTAGTGTAAGGAATTTGTATGGGCGGGTTTCTCTATTTTAAAGGTTCCCATCTTTGAGCACTGGTTTTGGTGATCCTCTCCTGTCTGTCTGATCTTTTTGTATCTGTACTGACCCTTTAAGACATGGGCCATGCTGCATTGATCCTATTGGTAGTCTCTTAAGCAGAGAGATCTTGGCTGAATGGGCCGTCTGTAGGGTTGAGCCTGTCCAAGAGAAAGAGGGTTTACTGTAACACAATCTGACCTTTGAATGGTTTTTCTGGATTGTTATAAAATCCTGAAGTTGAAGTTGGTCTGTCGGGGATAAAGTATATGAAAGAGATTTTGTATGTACAGGCATTTATGCAGTTACGTGATACGGGGTCTGAACAGTCAGGGACTAATTTGAAGGTACCAAAATATACTGCTTCTGATGTGCAAGGATAACAGGACACCAGGAAAAAGAGTTTTAAAAAAATTTCAATATTTTAAACCCAGTGCTGGTACTCCCAGCATAGTTTCACAGCCTGGTCCCAAGCAGAAGCAGATTATCTCACTGTGGTCAAGAACCTGACCCCAGCCAGGTATGGTGGCAGATGCCTGTAATCCCAGCACGTGGGAGTCTGAGGCAGGAGGATGGAAAGTTCAAAGCCAGCCTCAGCAAGGGCAAGGTGCTATGTAAGTCAGTGAGACCCTGTCTCTAAATAAAATAAAAAATAGGGCTGAGGATGTGGCTCAGTGACTGAGTGCCTCTGAGTTCAATGCCTAGCTAAAAAAAGTAAAAATAAAAAAATCCCAGAAATTGCCTGGTCTGTAGAAAAATGCCCAAAGAGAACCTGGCCTTGGCCCTGCCTTCCAGCCCCTTTTGCCCATGGAGGCTGCTGGCTACAAAGAATGTGGTAGTAGGTTCCAGAATTGTCAGTTTATGACCTGGAGACAGGAATAGTCTCTCCTTTAAAGATTTTACAGGACACCACATTTGGTCAAGGATATACATCAATGGGGCAGAGCAATTCTTGCTATAACAGGATCCCATCAAACTAAATTCCTGGGGACACTGGCAGAATAAATAACTGCACTCAGAAAAGAAAAAGACAGAAACAAAGGCCACCCATGTTTTATACCCGGCCTCTGGAAAAGGGTCTTCAAGGAAGCCAAGGAAAAGGATGGAAAGTACCTCCTCTGTTGCATATCAATGTGCTTAGTATAAGAAAAAAGCCCCCAAAGAGCCTCTGGGTACAATTGACAGTGGGGAACTCACTTAAAGTTGATGACATAATGATAATGATAAGGCAGACAGGTCAGGATCAAAAATATCCTGTGTTCCAATCCCTTGAATGCCACCTGGCAGAGAAAAGATTAGTACATAGTTCTTGTATATACCAGATTGTCTGATCCCTCTTCTGGAATGAAATTTGTTGTGTAAATAACATGCACAGATAGCATTCATAAGGATTGTTTCAGAATATGAATTTAAGAAAGGGTTTGATACTAAAAAAGACAAAAGAAAGTTATAGGTGTGGAAATATTTTAGTATGGAAAATTAGAAGGCAAAAGAAATGTTTCTGAATGAGAATGTATTTTGTCTAGTAAAGTAATATTCTTGTGCTAAAGTCCAAAATGAGAGGACCAAACTAAGGATGTAAAAACATTGTAATTGTTTAAGTAAGTCACAGAAGGTTTGTGGAAGGTAAATCTCAAAAAGTTTGTGTTTGTGATTAAATTGGCTATAGTTAGCACAGTCAGTTAAATTTATTTGAAATTTAATGCACTAATATGAAGCAAAATCTGAAACATTGATCTGCTCTAATCTATCAAGATAATTTTCTTGTATTTGTTAGGTTGTATTATTTAGGGAAACTAAGTTTTAAATGAATTAGGGTTTGTACCTGTTTCTTTCTTTAAATGTTTTTTAGTTGTTGATGGGCCTTTATTTTATTCATTTCTCTCTATGTGGTGCTAAGAACTGAACCCAGTGCTTCACCCATGCCAGGCAAGTGCTCTGTCACTGAGCCACAACCTCGGCCCCATACCTATTTTTAAAGTCATAAATGATTACTTTGTAACTGGTTAAACAAACAACTGTTACTTAGGTTATTACAATATAGTTAACACCCAATATATATGTGACTAGGTATACCTAAGCCTTGTCTAAGTGTTACATAAAAGTTTGTAGAATAGGGCTGGGTATGTAGCTCAGTGGTAGAGCGCTTGCCTAGCATGTGTGAGGCACTGGGTTCAATTCTCAGTGCTGCATATAAATAAATCAATTAAATAAAGTTCCATCAACAACTAAAAATTTTTTAAAGTTTATAGAACAAAAGATTATGTAAGTTTCCTGGCAAGATAAACAATAAGTGCTCTCTTTTATGCATTGTATCTGACATAGAAGGGTCACACTGTCATTTGAAGACCTGTCTTTTATCTTTTTGCTAAGTCAATTTCTGATCAGTTGTAGGGACACACCTTAAGATGGCGACCGCAACAACACCACCCTCAGGGCATAAGCCCCCCTCACCAGTGGTACCACCTAGGTGGTGGCCTAGGATTGGCCCATTCGACCTCTGTGAACGTAAGCAGCTCTGGCCACCATCAAATCTTAGGAGACCTTTGCCCTGCAGGCTTTGATGTGTGCTGCATGGGCTGTTTACCTTTAAGGTGACTGGCCCTGCAGGTATCCCCTCTTTTCTTTGTTTCTTTCCCGCTCACTCGCCCCCTTATATATCTGCTCTCCTCCTCCATTAAAACCGAGATTCTTGCTGGACAGACTCCCGGCTGGTGTGGGTTTTTTCAGCCGTCGACACTCACTCTCCTGCTTGACCCCGTGCCCCCCTGGCTGGTCTTAGGGTGGGCACCCAACCTTTGTTGTTTGGTGCGGAAGGAACAACAATCAGTAACACTGTTTCCTAAAAGTATAAGAGTTTTAAGGCTATCCTTTGATTTTTGTTAACCCATACAAACCTGTGATTATTGTTACTTTACACTCTGGATTCTAAATTGTACTTTAGAAGTTAAACTCAGTTAAATGTGAAACTTAGGAGAGCACTTTGACAAGTTGGTGTTCTCTGAACTAAAATTATCTCTGAACTAAAATTACCTAGCATGGGTGAGACCCTGGGTTTGATCCTCGGCACCACACAAAAATAAAATAAAGGTATGTGTCCACCTACAACTTTAAAAAAAAAGTCTTGGATCTGTATACAAATAACAAATATGGTTGGTATTTATTCATGTCTTTTGATGTTTTATAGCTCAATAAAGTAACCTGTTCCAATAAGTTATATATAGGAGTTTGTGCTACTCTTCACATTGGAATTGGATTTAAATGTATGTTTGTAAGGTAATAAGGAGAGTTTTATCTGTTTAAAGGTAGCATTATAAAATATGGAAGCATTCTGCCACCTTTTCTACAAAAAGAAAGTTAAAAGCTCTCTTAGCCTTTTTTTGATTCATGTTTCAGATATAATGTTGTATTGTGCTATTTGTGAAGAGCTCTGCCTTACCTGAGATAAGGCTGATTTATCTGAGATAAGGTTCTCCCACCTTACTCCCTGTTAGAATGGCTCTAAAATAGGCTAGACTTCAGTTCATTTCAAGTTGTGTTCAAAAGATTTATTTTTGTTGTAAAGATTTCTGTGATCTCAAACAGGATATAATATATAACTAAGTAAAGATTCAAGATTATAAAAGTCATTTTTCTTGGTTCACAGCTATTGCACAAACTGATTTTTTTTTTGCTCTGTTAATTTCATTTTGTATTTTCCTTGTAAACTTTATAACTTGCCTGTTAGTGTTTTGCAGAGGTACTGCTTCCTTTAAAAAAATATCTGGTTTAAATTGAGATAATAAGCCATCACCTACAGGACAGATAGTATATAATGCTGACTTCTAGTAATAATACTGACCCCAATTAAATGAAAGGGGTAACTGTAAAATCATTGTAGATATTGAAATTATAACCTGTTATTCACTCTTTAAGACTGGTGGAACTGGCTTAATGGGTGTCTAAAACCAAAAACTTGGAAACCAAAGTCAAGGAAGTAAATGGGCCAAGTAAAAATCAGCAAGCATTTCAGTCCTTGCCCTCTAAGATCAGTCAGGACCCAGAGAATGATGGGACCCCTCTCTGGGTCCTGCAACTCTGGTGAGTCACCAATCTGCTGATCAGGAAAATCAAGAGGACCCTAGAGAACAGGAAGCCAACCAGTGTATATTCTGCAAAAAGGAGGGATGTTGGAGACAGAAATATCCCTGATGCTTCCAAGAGAAGCAGCATAAGGTCAGCAGAACCCTGTCCCATCCTGGCAGATGGCACCACTGGTAGAGGAAAGCTAAAGGAGCCAAGAGACTTCACACACATCTCCAAGTGTTATAAGAATCTCAGCTGACATTTTATTTTTTTATTTTATTTTATTTATTTTATTTTATTTTATTTTATTTTATTTTGGTCCCAGGAATTAACTTGTGGGTACTAAGCCACTGAGCCACATCCCAAGCCCTAACGTACTTTATTTAGAGACAGGGTCTCACTGAGTTGCTTAGTGCCTTGCCAAGGCTGAAGCTGGTTTAGAACTCTTGATTCTTCTGTCTTGGCCTCCTGAGCTGCTGGGACTACAGGCACATATCACCATGCTCAGCTCAGCTGACTCTTAAGAGTAGACAGGAACAAGGTCAGTTTTGACCAACTTGGTCTTAAACACCTGGCAGGAGAGTGTAGCCCAAGCACAGTCCTACATGGACATTTACAAGGAAAAACAACTTGTTTTCTTTTTTCAAATGTAACTTAAGATGCACATTTGTGTCAGTCCTACAAAAAGCAAATAAAGCTGGAGGCTATAAAGAAAGGATTCTGTGTGACAGTGTCTAATAATGATCACAAAGCCCTCTAGAGTCACAAATTTGTTCTGAGTTGAGTCTGATCTTGTAGACCTACAAATCTTCCTAACCTCCTACATTGGTAAACTTGATCTGATTTTCACTGATAAAATTATGTTACTGTCCTCATGGTTTTCAGAGACTGGCTAAAATATTAATTGCTTTTGTGCAATTGTTTACAAAAAAAAAAAGTAATGCTGGCCAGGCGTGCACTAATCCCAGTGACTTGGGAGGCTGAGACAGGAGGATCGCAAGTTCAAAGCCAGCTTCAACAAGGGCAAGGTGCTAAGCAACTCAATGAGACCCTGTCTCTAAATAAAAATACAGCCGGGCGTGGTGGCACACACCTGTAATCCAAGCGACTCGGGAGGCTGAGTCAGGAGGATCGAGAGTTCAAAGCCAGCCTCAGCAACTTAGCGAGGCCCTAAGCAACTCAGTGAGACCCTGTCTCTAAATAAAATACAAAAAAAATAGGGCTGGGGATGTGGCTCAGTGGCTGAGTGTCCCTGAGTTCAATCCCTGGTTCCAAGAAATAAATAAATAAATAAACAAATAAACATACAAAATAGGGCTGGAGATGTGGCTCAGTGGCCGAGTGCCCCTGAGTTCTATCCCCAGTTCAAAAAAAAAGTAATGCTTTGCTGTTTTATTTACTGTTGGCTTAGCATGATCCCTGCCCTATGTATGCCTTATCCAGTCACCTGCCATCTGACGCCCCCCCTGCCCCTCTCCACCCCTTGGTGCTGCGGATTGAACCCAGGGCCTTGGGCATGGGAGGCAAGCACTCTACCAACTGAGCTATATCCCCAGCCCCAAACCATGACTTTTTATTACTTCCCCCAACTTCACCCACTGTCAGCAGGAAGCAGTTTGGAGATGTCATCACCATTTTTCCATAGAAATTGAATATAGAAATTGACAGTGGGGAAATGTAACAGTGATCTACTTTATGCTTTGAACACAGGCCTTACTTTTTGGTACTGGGGATTGAACCCAGGGTCACTCCACCACTGAGCCACATCCCCAGACCTATTTTGTATTTTATTTAGAGACAGGGTCTCACTGAGTTGCTTAGGGCCTCACTAAGTTGCTTTGAACTTGTGATCCTCCTGCCTCAGCCTCCCGAGTAGCTGGGATTACAGCCCAGCACCAAGCTCCAGCTATTATTTTATTTCTTTATTTTTATGTAGTGCTGAGGATCGATCTCAGTGGTTACACATGCTAAGCAAGTGCTTTACCTCTGAGCAACAACCCCAGGCCCCCAAGTTCTTTTTTTTTTTTTTTTTTTTTTTTTTTTTGAGACAGGTTTTCTATCTGAGTTGCTTAGGGCCTCAATAAGTTGCTGAGGCTGGCTTTTTTTTTTCTGAGGCTGGCTAAAAGCTAAAAAGTTAAAAACTTGTGATCCTCCTGCCTTAGCCTCCTAAATTGTTGGGATTATAGGTACACATTACCATATCCAGCTAAAGCTTAAATTTTTGGAGGAGAAATAATGATTGGTGAATGACTCAGGGTACAACCATGGATGAGCAAAATAAATTTAATGTCTTTCAAAATGAGGAGTCAAAGGAATGCTGATTTCCATCATTATGGTTTGGGCAGATGGGTTTATCAACATGCTCTTTACTGAAACAGGAGGAGTGGGTTTAGAAGCAAAGACAATGAGATCAATTTTAGACTGTCAAATTTGTGGCTCCTATAGATTATCCCTGTGAAAGCATTCTCTGAGCAACCAAATATAAATATCCTGTGTTCATGAAAGAGGTTTGGACTACAGAGGTGAATTTGAGAGCCAAGATCCTTGAATGGAAATCAAAGCCAAATTAATGAAGATTACTTAGGGAGGATGTTTTCTTCTAATGAATGAAAAACATCTCTTTATTTCTGTAGCATTTTTCCCCCCCTCAAGTACTGGGGATTGAACTCAAGGCCTCCCTCACACACGCTAGGCAAGCTCTCTACTGCTGAGCTACAAGTCTCTATGACTGAGCTACATCTCCAGCCCAACTCTGTGCTCTAATTTTTTTCCTGTTGGCTAATGGTTCTGATTTGTTATTTTTGTTGAACTGTTTCCCATCCTCCTCTCAAACACACAAAAAATAATTCAAGCTGCTGGGAATACAATGGTGAAAAGCCTTCCCTACTGTTTCTGTGACCTCTGATTACCTACCTTCAATTATTTATTACAGTATAAACTTATTCTCCTGTTTCCTGAGAACAGAGACCTTGTGTTTTATTCTCTGCTGTATTCACAGGGACTAAATCGTGCATGAATCAAAGAAGAATCTCCAAAAGTATGTGTTAATGAATAAAGAAGTACAAAGTTTGACATACAAGGTTGACTAGTAAACTCTTGTAAATCAATATAACAAACAGTGCAGGAATCATTGCTGATCTAGGTAGATTTATTTTCAATTTATTAATGAAACCAATTCATTAATGAAAACAAGAGGCAAACAGAAAATAATGATGACTCCACCTCATCCATTTAAGATGACTACTATCAAACACACACACACACATACACACACACAAATACGAAGAGTTGATGAGGAGAAATCAGAAGCCTTGTGCACTGTTGATGGAAATGTAAAGTGGTGCTGTTGCTATGGAAAACAATATCGTGGTTCCTCAAAAAATTTTAAATGGAATTACCCAGCAATTCCACTTCTACCCACTTTATACCCAAAGAACTGAAAGTAGGGTCTCAAAGAGATATTTGAAGTCATGTTCATAGACGTATTATTCATATTCCACCAAAAAGCGAAATCAACCCAAAAGTCCGAGGTGGGAAGCCAAGATCAATAAAATGTGAAATTTACATACAATGAAAAATTATCAGCCTTATAAAGGAAATTCTGACACATGCTACAATACGGATGTACCTTGAGGACATTATACTAAGGTAAATGTCAATCCTCAAAACACAAATACTGTTATGGTTCCACTTATCTGAGGTACTTAAGATTAGTCGGATTTATACAAACAGAAGGTAGAATAGTAATTGACAAGGACTGAGAGGGAAGAAAGAGAATTGTTTAATAGTTATAAAGTTCCAATTTTGCAAGATGAAGTGTTAGGGAGATGAATGCTGATGGTTGCACAATTTGAAAACACCTAAATACCGAACTGTACACTTAAAAAAAAGAGTTGACGGGGCTGGAAGATGTAGCTAAGTGGTAGAGTGTTTGTCTAGCAGGCATGAAGCATTCCCAGCACCTTAAAGGAAGAAAAAAGTTGAGATGGTAATTGGTGTATTTAAAAAAAAAAAAAAAAAAAAAAAAGCAAACAAAACCAACCACCTATGACCGAACAACAGCCCACATCAATCAAACACAGCATGGAATGAAGAACCTTAGACCCGTCAACCCTAACATCTTAACCACCAGGCCGTGGGAACTAGAACCAAGGCCGTGGCAAGGGCGTAACTCGGCCTCCGCTTGGGCGAGGCTACTGAGAAGCCGCAGGTTAAAGCAGGTCGCCACAAGGGCTGGGCTGCCACTGCGCAGGCGCACATCCAGGCTGTCACGGCGTCTTTGAAACGTGCCCGGAAGTGACGCTTGTAACGCTGAGCTAGTTCCAGGGAAGACTAAAGCGAATCGCCTAGGAGAGCAGGGCAGGGGCTGGGGTTCTCCCACCGCTATGAACTGCACCATCGAGAAGATCCTGACAGACGCCAAAACATTGCTGGAGAGGCTGCGGGAACACGATGCGGCCGCCGAGTCGCTGGTGGATCAGTCGGCCGCGCTGCACCGACGGGTGGCCGCTATGCGGGAGGCGGGGACAGCGCTTCCGGACCAGGTCAGGCAGAGGGTAGGGGTCCTGGGCCCTCGGGTTCTAGGCACTGGAAGGGAGGGGAGAGATGCAAAATGGGGTCTTGGCCTGGAGATTATTCTGGGTTCCCGAGAATGGTGGGAGAACTTTTGTGGGATCAAGATCAGATCCTGCGCTGGAATTCTGACTCCGGCTTTCAGTTGGATCTGCCACTGTACAGTTTATCGCGCGCTTAGTTTGTCTGTTTAATCCAGTATCAAGAAGATGCATCCGACGTGAAGGACATGTCTAGATACAAGCCTCACATTCTACTGTCTCAAGAGAATACACAGATTAGAGATTTGCAGCAGGAAAACAGAGGTTAGTAGGGCCATTTTGTATAGTTATGATTTTTTTCATACTCGGTAATAGTTTGAAAGTTTTTGCAAAACTGCCTTAAAAGCTCACAAAAGTGCACTTCCTGTATATATTTATAGGTCAGCTCCCTTGCTAAGAGGTTTATTTATTAACAGTAAAGTTTTCTAGATTACCTTTTTTAAAAAAGGTCGTCCACTGATTTTGGTTTTTGTTTTTCTTTGAATGTATATTAGCAGCTTATTGAAGACATGCTTATACAGGTGAATTATTAGACGCCTTTTTTTCTTTAGGGGACTTGCATTAAAAAAGAATTTATATTCTCAAAAGCTTAAAATACTGAGGATTCACAATGCAGTTAAAAAGTAAGCTTCAGATATATTAAATAAGTCACAGAACTCAAATCCCTGTCTTCTGATTACACATCCCATATTATTTCTACCAGACTGCTGCCTCTGCCTAGAAAGTTTTTGTTTTTTGCAGTTGAACCCCGGGGTACTCTACCACTGAGCCACATCCCCAAACCCTTTTATTTATTTTGAAACAGAGTCTCAGTAAGTTGTTCAGGTTGGCCTCAGATTTTTCATCCTCCTTCCTTAGCCTCCCAGGTCAGGTGTGCACCAATACACTCAGCCTAGGAAATTATTTTTTATGTAGACCATAACTTCGATTTTGTGATTTTAAACACTAGATCTGAGCTCACTTATATTATGGCTCAGATTATAGTGTAAGTCTGGTGCAACTTCTGTGGCATAGATTGAATGAACTGCACCCCCAACACTTAACACATTTATGTTTTTCAAGATAGCTTTTTTTTTTTTTTTTGGAACCAGGGATTGAACTCAGGGACACTCGGCCACTGAGCCACATCCCCAGCCCTATTTTATTTAGAGACAGGGTCTCACTGAGTTGCTTAGGGCCTTGCTAAGTTGCTGAGGCTGGCTTTGAACTCAAGATCCTCCTGACTCAGCCTCCCAAGTCACTTGGATTACAGTCATGCGCCACCACGCCCGGCTCAAGATAACTTTTTTAATGAACTTTTAAAAGTCATAATGCACAATGCACATGATCATGTTCTTCATATGTGTAGGAAATATCATTTTGCACTTTGGATTCATCATAGCTCATGGACTATCATAAAATTCCAACTGTTAAGAGTTTAACCTTGGGATCTATCTCTCAGACATCACTGCCAAGGTCTTTTATTTTATTTTTTGTTAGAGCTGTGGGTTTCTTTGGAGGAACATCAGGATGCTTTGGAACTCATCATGAGCAAGTACCGGAAACAGATGTTACAGTTAATGGTTGCAAAAAAAGCAGTGGATGCTGAACCAGTTCTGAAAGCTCATCAGTCTCACTCTGCAGTAAGAATCTGACAAATTCTAAAAGAACTTAATTGAAATTTTGAGATTGTTTCACTTTGTGTACTTGTTTTGGAGAAAACAAAGTACACATTTATTTTTTATTTTGTTGTGTCTTTGTAAAGATATGACTAGAAAGAAGGGGCTGCTCAGGTCCTTTTGAGTGGGACTAAGTTCCCCTCTGCCCTCCCCAAGATCTCTTTTCATGATGTTAATGCTTAGCTTTTCCATCAAACATAATGCCAGTTGGTGTTGAAAGCACTCAGTGAACACTCGGTTGGTTGTTACTTGTACATTTATTGAACTGTAAGCTTCATGGTTTGGGGGAGCATAAATTCATATTTTATCCTTAACCTAATACCTGGCACATATCAGGCACTCAGTAAGGCTTTGCTAAACTAATCATACTATGTTACTTGAGTGAAATATGTTTTGTTTTATTTTATTTTATTTATTTCATTGGGGGGGGTACACCGGGGATTGAACTCAGGGGCACTCGAGCCCACTGAGCCACATCCTCAGCCCTATTTTGTATTTTATTTAGAGACTTGGTCTCACTGAGTCATTCAGCGCTTCAGTTTGCTGAGATTGGCTTTGAACTCTCCATCCTCCTGCCTCAGTCTCCCAAACCACTGGGATTATAGGCATGCACCACTACACCTGTCTTGTTTTGTTTTAAATGACAGTTTTTACATGTCAGTCAGTGATGATTTAATTTGGGAGAATCAGTATTTTTCTTCTATTTGTATAGTGTTTCATATTGTCACTGTACATTCATATGTACTATATCATTTAATCCTGGTTTGATAGATTGGAGCCTCATCACTATTTGCTACAGGTAAGTATAGTGAAAGATGTTTCATCTTAGAGTTCATTGAATACATTTTAAAAGTTTTAGAAAAGAGGGATGTTTTAAGTATTTGAATATCTTTCATCTAGAAGAAAAAAATAAATTTTATTTTCTGTTGTCCAGAGAAAACTTAAAGGAGACAAGAATTTAGCTTATATGGAAATAACTTTCTAAGAGATATATCCAAAAATAAAGGAACCACATACTGTGGTAAACTTCCTGCTAATAAAAGTATTTACATTTACATTAAACAGCCACCTAATGTCCAACATTCAGTGGGTAGTTAGACTACAGTGGATCTGTTGAATATGAATACCATAAACTCACTTTATTGTGGCTCAGATTATAGTGTAACTCTGGTGCAACGGCTGTGGCATAGATCAAATGAGGTTTTTGGGGTTTTTTTTTGTACTGGGGATTGAACCCAGGGGCACTCACCCACTGAGCCACATCCCCAGCCCTATTTTGTGTTTTATTTAGAGACAGGGTCTCACAGAGTTGCTTAGGCCCTCACTAAGTTGCTGAGGCTGGCTTTAAACTCACAATCCTCCTGCCTCAGCCTCCCAAGTCGCTGGGATTATAGGCGTGCGCCAATGCACCTGGCTGGTTTTGTTTGGTTTTAGTTTTTTCTGGTAACACTTTATGTTTTTCAGGTAACTATGTTTTTTTAATGAACTTTAAAAAATCATAATGCATTGAAGATGTTCTTCATATGTATAGGAAATATCATGTTTTCACCTTTTTTTCCTTAATATTTTCACAGGAAATTGAAAGTCAGATTGATAGAATCTGTGAAATGGGAGAAGTGATGAGGAAAGCAGTTCAGGTGGATGATGATCAGTTTTGTAAAATTCAGGAAAAACTAGCACAATTGGAGGTAAGAGTATTGCTTTTTTCAGGTTCACAATTTTTCAGGTTTTTTTTTTTTTTTTTTTTTTTTTTGGTGGTGGTGCTGGGGATTGAACCCAGGGCCTTGTGCATCCTAGGCAAGCACTCAACCAACTGAGCTATATCCCCAGCCCCCAATTTTTCAGTTTTTGTAGAGTCTAGAGGTATGCCATTACTAACCTGTCACTGCAGCGTATTCGTTTTCTGTGTATGCTCATGATTTAAAATTAAAATTCTTCCTTACCCTTTTCAGGAAAGGAAATGTAGTAAACTACAATCAGTGACAATCTCAACTATGTATTAACTGGAAGTTGAGATGTTATCATATTGGGAGAGTAGAGAATGGAAGGAATAGGTTACATGTGAGCTGAAATCCCTCATTTACCATAATAAGTTGAATAGATTATGTCTCAAATTGATGATCAGGAAATGGCAGGGCGAGGGGTGTAGCTGAGTAGCAGAGCACTTGCCTAGCATCCACAGGCCATGTTTACTCCCCGGAATCACAAAATGGGAGGGGAGGGTGTGTGTGACAATATCCCCATATATTATTTAGAGTTATGGAAGTAAATATGAAAATAGATAAAAAGTGTTAACAGTGAACAAAGCCAAGAAACTGCTATTTATTTTATAAACCTTATAGATTTAACTTTTTAAAAAGCTATTTCCATGTAATATTTTGATTAAAATAGAAATACATTACAAAAGAAACACCTAGCATAATAGATGTACACCAAAAAACATTTTAGTAGATGGTTTGGTGCTTTCTGCAAAGTGTTATCATGGGCCCTTTGAGAAATAGCCGAAAGCCAGGCACCATGGCAGAACCCTATAATTCCAGCTGTTCAGGTTGCTAAGGCAGAAGGATCTGGAGTACAAAGCCAGCTTGGGCAACATAAAGAGATCAAGTCTCAAAAAACAAACAAAAAGAAGTACTAGAGAAAAAAGATAAGGTCCTGGCTCAAAGTCCAGTGGAAAGAACAAAACTAGTACTTACATAATAGGAACTGTTATGTAAGTGCCAGAAGAAAGATAACAGTGTATCTTTATGTGGTCTCAAAGTTGTATTGACCATGGGCTCTGACCTCTTGGCCAACCCAGAAATACTATGGAGTACCAGAATTTCCTGCAGAGAATAAAGATGAAGAGTGCAAGCTACTCTATCTAGAAATCAAAGGGAGTGACAGGTCCCAAGTAGGAATTAGGAGTTAGTTAAATGATAGAGTAAACTTTTCTTTACCATCCCTGATTTGTCTCAATTATGGAAACAGCCCTAATGATATGTGGGACGTTTTACTTAATAATTCAAGCAGAAAAACAAAAGTACTACATCCAGGTTGTCTAAATGTGGACAAATTTTTGGAGCTTTGTGAGCCCACTGTGTTCATCTTAAATAAAATATGCATGTAGGCAATATCTACCCTAAAGATTGTTATGAAGTAACATACATAAGGCACCTACATGGTACCTAGCTACCGCTCAGTAAGTTGTTTATCATCTCCCATTTTCATCCATTTTCTAAAACTACTGGACATCTAGAAGAGGAAATTAATCAAGAGTGAAGAGATTATTAGGAATTTGAAAAACAATAGGAAAATTTGTGGGAACCATGAAGAGTATGACAAAGAGTAAATTCCTCAAATAAAGAGGAACCTTGTGTTTTTTCTTCTTTGTAGTCCTAACACTGGTATATAAAAATTACTTCACAATGTAAATTAGTAAATAACTAGTATTTTAGGAAATTCTCAGGTAGTGGTTTGTTTCCTTAGAACTTTAAAATGTTCTCTGTTCCTGGCCCCAAACAATGTGTTCTGACACAGTTTGACAGTAAAAATACAGGAAATAAAGATAAACCCCCCCCTTTTTTTCTTTCCCCCAGCTTGAAAATAAAGAACTTCGAGAATTATTGTCCATCAGCAGTGAGTCTCTTCAGGTCAGAAAGGAAAACTCAGTGGACACTGCTTCCCAACCCATCAAATAACTGAACTTCCAAATGATGGCCGAAGATTGTCTATCTAGGAAGGAATTTATCTTTCCATCTAAGTATTGTCCATCCAGTGTCTTGCCTCAGACTTGATTTAGTGTTGATTATAGATATCAGGCAGCGGTTTAGAATTCCTAGGCAATGTTGGTGTCCACAGAATAGTTTTGGGGTATATTGTGAGAATATACACTGAGTTTTACCATTCCTTTCTCTTCAAGACTACTTTTAATTTTCATTTCTGGGACCTCAATTTATATAAACTTTTCTTTTTTGTTTTCATATCTCTGAAACTTTGATCATTTTATTATAAGCCAGTTCTTTTATTTTATAGAGAATCATAAAATACACTTCTAAGGATTTTTAAGAGATTTAACTTTTTAAATTTTTTTGGCATAAACCTGGACTTTTTTTTTCCATTTGACAGAAGTAACTTGATTTCACAGAATTAGATGGGTAGATTCTCTGATTTGTAATGTCATCCACCTGTGAAGTTTTGATTCTCTCTGGTGCTAGGAGTTGGCACTTTGTGGTTGGGTGTCTTTACTCTTAATTTGAGAGAACCTACTGCTAGATCCCAGGAAATATACTTGAAACTAAATAAGCCAACTATTTTTCCCCCCAGTGATAATATAGTAATCATATCATTCAGCAAATGCTGAGGAATTTGTCCTGTGTATGTGCACTCACACATGTGTCCTTTGTTCAAATGCCAAAAGTAGCTTTATTTATTTAATTAAGGAAGTAGTCAGTCTTCAATTTTGTCCAGCTAGGAAACTCTCAACTTAGGTAGTTTACCTAGGGTGAAGAGCATATCATATATTTATCTATATTATAGTTCTTACATACTATATTCTATTTATAAATTATAACTTTTATAGTGAAGAACCACCACCTACTTGGATGTCTCATTATTAGCACTGGTATTTGGCTCTTTTTACATGTGTTTTTTTACATCAATGCGTTGTTATTACTTAAGAAGTCATTACATTCATAATACTGTGTAGGCAACAACAAAGCGACCTTGGAGATTTAAATTCTGGGTAGTCAACCAGGTTCACTCATTAACTCATTCCTGTTTCAGTTCAGTCACATTTCAAATTTCTAAGTTATTTTGTTATACTATCTATTTAGGTTTGCCCCAAGATGGTTCAAATAAACCTGTCAATATTTTCCAGTATCCTTAAACATCATAGTACTGCATGGGAGAGACAAAGTATTAAAGAGTTACTTGCTAGTGCTTTGTGTGATGTAAAGTTTCTTTTGTACTGCTCTAAAGAACTAACTCCAGATAAAATTTTTTAAATCTCCCCAAAATGTCTTAAAAGCATCCAATTCCAGTATTGCCAAGGTACTGCCTAGATTACTGGGCATTCATGAAGAGTTATATGTCATTTTAGAATTTGTCAAATTTTTTTTACTGTCCTGCAGAGAATTTGACTGGAAAACACTTCCACCTCCCAAGTGTGTGCATTTTTATTTCATTTTCCAAGGGTAAGTCAACTTTTAGCCCAGCTATTTGCCTTGAAGTAAGCCCTAAGTGCCCCAAGTGTGTATCACAGGTCTATTTGGGAGGCAGGTATCCTATACCTTTTGTCAGCGGCCATGCCCAGGTTTTCTTGAAAATGGTAAAGTTATCAAGTAGTTCATTAAGATATAATATAGTATCCCTTGCCTTTTGTTCTTTTAGAGCAGTTTATGAACGTCTTTACATCGCAGGTTTCAGGATAAATCTATGTTATTCTTTTTTCCTGGGAAATCAAAAGTTTGATGTCCAGTGACTCATGAGGCTGAGGTGAAAGGATTGCAAATTCAGGGCCCCAAGCAACTTAGCAAGATCTTGTCTCAAAATAAAAAGGGCTAGGGATGTAGCTCAGTGGTAAAGTGCCCCTGGGTTCAATCCCCAGTAACACCCCTCCCCCCAAAAAATTGCCCGTTGTGTGAGTATAAAGAGTTTTCAGTGCCCTGCACTTAAATTCTGGCTGTTGTTAATTCTATAAAGGTAATGTATAGTTAGAAAATTAAATGAAGAATATTAATATTCACTTTCAGTAAATATTAATGTCTTGCAGTAGATGGAGGAACTTGACTGGTTTGCAAAATTTCAGTATAAAATTGTCTTTTCTAGTGAAAACCTATTTTTGAGAAGATAAGCCAGTTTTACTCAGTAATGAGTCTCATTAGGAAGTGCAGAGGGTTTTTGTTTCATGTATACATAGCAACCTTGTCAAGTAGTCATGACAAAGGTTTCATAAATAATTTGTAATTAGCCAGGAATGGTGGTATACTCCTATAATCCCAGGGACTCAGGAGCCCAAAGCAGGAAGATCATACATTTAAGGGCAGCCTGGGCAACTTAGTGACAACCTGTCTCAAAATAAAAAATGAAAAGGGCTTGGGGATGGAGCTCAGTGGTAGAGGCCACTGGGTTCAATCCCCAGTACTGAGGGGAAAAAATCACAAGTATCCTGTAATTAGCACAATATATTCAGCAAGGTAATTCTACAAATAGTAAGGTATTAATTACAGCAGTACCTTATACATATTCAAACATTGAAGGTGTATTTCAGTATTTGAGGATGGGATCCAGAAATTTGTATTTTAATAATCATCCCGAGTAACTCGTAAGGATACAAGTTTAAGAATATGTAGTCTGTATGCAAAGCATTTCATTAGGAGTTGTGAGTTGAAAAAGGCCTTGATGTTTTCTGAAGAAAAGAATGGCAAGGGGAGAAAAGCAAGTGTACATATAATGCAACATGATAAATTCAATAAAAATATGTATAGGAAACAGGAAGGACTATTTAAACTTAAGAATCCAATTAAGACAAAAAATGGCTAAGAGGAGAACCAGAAAACCTTGGTGTCACAGAAGCAAGGTACAGATGGTATTGCCAATAATGACTACCATTTATTGAATGCTTTACTGTGTGTTGGGTACTGATGTATAATCTCCATGTCAACTGTTCCTCACTTTATAGCTACTCAGGCACAAGGAAGTTGTTATTTGTCCAGACTGGAACCAAGATGCAGACTAGACACACTTAAATACACTTCTTTGTTTTATTCAAATACAGTCTTAGCCACCAAGTTAAGGTGCCTTTAAGTGCCAAATATTGTCCAGTTTGTGGTTTGTGATTAGCAAAATCAATTTTTATTAATAGGGAAAAAGAAACCAAACTGCTTATACATTAGAAAATATCATGAATTCAATAAATGGTGTCAACTCATGATATACAACTATTATCTGTTTTCCAGAATGGCATAGCTGAAAGTACATGTAACTGAAAGGAGCAATGCTTAATTAGTGGTTCTTATCACATACAGGAAGGGTGCAACTCTATCTTTCCAATCTGCCTCCATTTTATGTTGGTTTTCATCCTTCATGCTATTTTCTTGTAGTTGCTAGAAGGTTGCTGCTGTACCACATGTTGTGCCCATGTTCAAGACAGGAAAAAGCTATAGGAAGTGGCCTGTACTAGCTATGTGTATATCCCCTTTTATGAAGAAAACAAAGCTTTTTCTAAAAATTCCAAAGGATTTCCCTTCCCCATATTTGCCTGGCCTGTTAAATGGTTACTTCTAACTGCAAAGGAGACTGGATACATAGCTGGCCCAAGTAAAATGAAAATTAACAAACAAAAATTATATTGAGAAAATAATGCCTGTCACATTGTCAAGTCCTTTAATTATTAGTTAAAGGAATGTATTGATGTTAAATATCTAAAAGAATGGGCTGTGGCAGGCATCTGTCATTTACTTTTTGGCTGCCTAATATCATAACTCCCATGTTTAAGGAATCCCTCACCAAATGAGTTGGAGCCTTTATCCCACCTAAAGAATTTGAAAGTGCCGGCGTGGTGGCGCACGCCTGTAATCCAAGCGACTTGGGAGGCCGAGTCAGGAGGATCGCAAGTTCAAAGCCAGTCTCAGCAACTTAGTGAGGCCCTAAGCAACTCAGTGAGACCCTGTCTCTAAATAAAATACAAAATAGGGCTGGGGATGTGGCTCAGTGGCCGAGTGTCCCTGAGTTCAATCCCTGGTTCCAAAAAAAAAAAAGAATTTGAAAGTGTCAGATACATACATATTTTCCCAACCTGCTTTACAGCTAGGGAAGATCTACCTTAAACTTTAAAGTTAGTGGTACAACGAAACAGGAAAGAATGGCAGAATCCTTTGAAAATGTTGACCATCAATGACTTTTACATTAGCTGCACAGAGGAGCAGCAAGATTGGTTTTTCTTTCAGTGACAAAAACTCAGTATCTAGTATCAACAGATTGGGCAGACTGGAGTCTTCACTGAAGCAATTCTCTGATATCACTGGAGACTATAACTTTCAGTTCTGCTTTCCTGCTTGGCCTAGAGATCTTCCTCCCTCCCTCCCCAGGGCCAAGGACTGAACTTGGGGCCTTGTGCATGCTAGGCAAGAGAGTGCTCTCCCACTGAGCTAAATTCCCAACTCTGGCGTAGAGATCTTGAGAATTACTTTTAATAAAATAATTTTTTGTTAAAGCTGACCCAAATTGCCTATAAATAAGTATACTGACTTATATAAAATAGTTTTAAAAACAACCATGCACATATGGATTTGATTGATACTTTACAAATTATTTTGTGTATGGGTAGGTACCAGGAATTGGACTCAGGGGCACTCGACCATTGAGCCACATCCCAACCCTATTTTGTATTTTATTTAGAGACAATGTCTCACTGAGTTGCTTATCCCCTTGCCTTTTTTTTTTTTTTTTTTTTTTTGCGGTGCTGGGGATTGAACCCAGGGCCTTGTGCTTGCCAGGCAAGCACTCTACCAACTAAGTTATATCCCCAGCCCTTGCCTTGCTTTTTGCTGAGGCTTTTTTACGATCCTCCTGCCTCAACCTCCCTGGCTGCTGCGATTACAGGGATTACAGGCATGTACCACCACACCCAGCTTGCATTTATATTTTAATGTAGTATTTGACACTTACAAAAGAGTAAAAGAGACAGGTGCATCAAAAGTTCCAGGCCAGCCTCAGCAATTTAATGAGACCCTGTTTCAAAATAAAAAAGGGTGGGAATGTGGCCCAGTGGTAAAGCACCCTGGGATTCAATTCCCAGTACTCTAAGGAAAGGGTAAATGTAGCATGCAAGTAATTTATCAATCATGAGAAATCATTGCCTAAATTAAAAATTAAGATATTGCTAATGCTGGGACTGAGGGTATAGTGGAGTGGTAGAAAGCTTGCCTAGCATGCCTGAGGTCCTGGGTTTTACCCCAGCATCACAAAAAAAAAAAAAAAAAAAAGAAAATAAATAATACATTATCAGTGCTTTGCATTTATCTGTTTGAGTTCCTCTCCCTTACCCCTGCACTTTGTGTCTTTAATCATTTTAATCACAAGTAAAATTACTTAAATATGTGCATCCCTAAAGTGACTTAGTAGTTTTCTTCCTTTTTGAACTTCAGAAATTGTATCATACTGTATGTAGTCTAAGGATTTTTTTCAGTGTTTCTAAGATTCATACTTTGTTGTATATTGCTGTCATTTGTTTTCATTGATGTATATTTCATTGTGTGGTTATACAATGTGTTATTAAGAAATACATATATATGCTGGAGGTCAGCTCAGTGGTAGAGTACATGCCTCCCATGTACAAGGCCCTGGGTGCAATCCCCAGCACTTAAAAAAAAAAAAAAAAAAAAGGGAAAAGAAACAATAATAATAAAATACATTTTTTTCAAAATCTGTACTAATATCTGACTTATTTTTAATTTCCCCTCCAACTATCTCATTTATATTAATTTCAATATGAGAAGCAGTCATATTTCATATTTTGCAGTTGTTTTACTAGTTTGCCTCATGGCAACTTTCAGAATAAATGAAGGAATGTTATTCAGTAATGCAGTGGAAAGAAGACCAATGCTTTTTCCTTTGTCACTCTCCAAGAATGCTACAGGTTGGGCATGGTGGCACATGCCTGTAATCTCAGAGGCTCTGGAAACTGAGGCAGGAGGATCACAAGTTCAGGGCCAGTCTTAAGAATTTAGCTAGACTCTGTTTCAGAATTAAAAATAAGTGCTGGGGATGCAGTGGTAAAGCACCCCTGGGTCCGGGGTTCCTTCCCCTGTATTAAAAAAGAATAAAGCAACAGCACAATGTCAGGCACATGATAGGCACACAGTCATGTATGTTGAATAAGCAAGTACATCAGTTATTCCATTGTCATCATTGTTTCCATGAGCAGTTATAGGTTATAAAATCCAGTTGATATAATGGCAGTTTGGGCTACATTTTGAATAGTGAGATGTAACTATTACTTTTTGGTTGTCAAAGGTAGATATTGTCAGTAGTGTGAGATTGCCCTTAACAGTCTTCAATATGGAACAAATAGTCCTTACCTATGTTAGGTTATTCCACATTACAGGGAAATCCTAAAACTAGTAAAGCCTCAGTTTTGTATTCCCTCAACTTTAGATGACCAGGTGTCATCCTAAACTTGATCACAGAAAAACATGAATATAAGTCATTTGAACTAGTGTTGGGAGGCAGCAATTATTTCTAGCTGTGGATAAAAGTCATCTTTTTTGTGTGTGTTTTGTATTCTGAAACATGCTCTGACTACCAAAACTTTAGCCCTAGTTCACAAAATTGTGTTGAATTAAAAAAAAGAGAGAGAGATGATACAAGGCATATATACCAGGCAATGGAAAGCTTGGTTACCATTTTGGAATTATGCGTACAAGGCCAGGCATAATGGCGCTTGCCTATAATCCCAGGGACTCTGGAGACTGAGGTGGGAGGATCCCAAGTTCCAGGCCAGCCTCAGCAACTAAGTGAGACCCTGTCTCAAAAAGTTAAAAAAAAAATGCTGGACTGCTGGGCATGGTGGCACACACCTGTAATCCCAGCACTTGGAAGGCTGAGGCAGGAGGATCGCGAGTTCAAAGCCTGTCTCAACAACTTAGCGAGGCCCTAAGCAACTCAGTGAGACCCTGTCTCTAAATAAAATACAAAATAGGGCTGGAGATGTGGCTCAGTGGTGGAGTGCCCCTGGGTTCAATCCCTAGTACCCCTCCCCCCCAAAAAAATTTTCTGGGGCCAGGCATGGTGGCACACACCTGTACTCCCAGCAACTCAGAAGGCTGAGGCAGGAAGATGGAAAATTTGAGGCCAGCCTCAGCAATTTAGCAAGACCCTAAGCAATTTAGCAAAATTCTCTCTCAAAAGAAAAAGGGCTGGGGGTGTAACTCAGCTCAGTGGCAAAGCTCGCTGGGTTCAATCCCTAGTACAAAAAAAGAAAGAAATGACTGGGTGTGACGGCCCATGTCTAAAATCCCAGCAGCTCAGCGGAGCTGAGGCTGGAAGATCGTAAGTTTGAGACCAGGAAACTTAGCAAGACCCTGTCTCAAAAAGGAGCACCCCTGGGTTCAGTCCCTATACCCCCCCAAAATAGAGAAATCAGTAGCATAATCATCTATTATCAATTATGTGCCATACACAATTGTACTTGCTATACTTTTATAGCACTGGTAGTAGTGGAATAGGCTTGTTGACACATCACCATAAACGCGTGAGTAATGCACTGCACTACAACTTTACTATGGCCACAACATCACTATATGATAGGAATTTTTCAGGTCTATTATATATGCAGCCAAATACTGACTGAAAGGTTGTTTTGCAACACGTGGTTGTAAAAAACAAACTCGATCTAATCAAGAGAAAACATCAGGAAAACTAAATTGAGGTACATTTACAAAATAATTGACTGATACTATTCCAAAGTGTTAAGCACATGAAAGATAAAGAAAATGGGCATTACAAGAAAAGCTGGTGAAACTCAAATCAATTTTATAGTTTATTTACTATTATGAAATCAGAATTCCCACATTTTGAAAACGTTCTTTGGTTATATGAAGTTAACAGAGGAAGCTGGTTGGAGGGTGGATGAGAAATTTCTATTTTTTTCCTAATGCTTCTGTAAGTCTAAAATTTTCTCAAAACAAATATACAAACAAATAGAAACAAAAACCAAATATCTCCCTGATAAATGATGAGGCTGAGCATAATCTCAAGTGTTTATTTTCCTGCGCAGTTGTTTATTTTAATATGAACATTCAAGTCTTTCCTCCATTTTGCTTTTGTTTGGCATTTTCTTATTAATATGGATTATGTATTCATGATCTAATACATTGTTTTATTTGTGCAAATATATATTCTGATCTCATTTTTAGAAACTTCTTTTATACTGCTTTGTGATGGCTGGAATTTAAAACATATGGTCAAATTTATTACTAACAAGATTCAGCTGGTCATGGTGGTGCATGCCTGTAATCCCAGTGATTCAGGAGGCTGAAGTAGGAGTTCGAGACCAGCCTTAGCAATTTAGCAAAGCCCTAAGCAATTTAGTGATACCCTTTCTAAAAATTTAAGAAAAGAAAATGGGCTTGGATGTAGCTCAGTGGTAAAGCACACCTTGGGTTCAATCCCCAATACCAAACAAAAAGAAATATTCAGAAGTTAGACTTTGCAAGATGTTTTAAGAATATCTTTACCAATTTATTTTGCTTAATTTTTTGGCTTTATATACATGTAAGAGTGACACATGACAAAAATCTGTATCTAAATATGTATAAAATAGCCCTTTTGATAAATATAAAAATTCTAGACAGGTGAGGTGGCATATTCCTGGAGTGCCAGATACACAGGAAGCTGAGGCAGGAGGATTGCTGGAGGTCATGAGTTTGAGACCAGCTTGGGCAACATAGCAAGACACTGTTCCAAAATAAATAAATGAAAAAAATTTTTTTCTAAGTAATGGAAGTATTGTATCAGTGAAAAAGCAATATATTTTCTTATTGATAGTCCATAAATAATGATATTTTAAAATCAATACTACCTTAGATTCTATAAGTTCATTCATTCAACGTATATTTGTTAAGTATCTACTGCATTGTAAATCCCTGTCCTAGGTGAACTTTGAGGGTACTGTGATGAACCAAACAGAAAATCAAGTCTTATGTTATAATTCAGGGAACTGGGAAATAAACAATTTATTCACAAATGTGTTGATTTTGAATACCAATACATATGATGAGAATGATAAACAAGCAAATACTATGGAAAGTGATAGTGCTAGTGGGTGCTTTTACTTCAGAAAAAGCCTGTTTAAGTCGGTGACATTTTAACTGAAACCTAAATGATGAGAAAGTGCAAGTTACGTGATGATTTAAGGAAAAGCCATTCCAGGCAGAGGTAACAGTAAATTCAAATTTTTGTTGTTGTTGTTCTTGTTGTTCTTTTTTGTTGTTGTTGTTTTATAATGTTGGGAATGGAACCCAGGGCCTCTATACGTACTATACACATGCTCTGTCACTGAACTATACCCTGAGTCCTCAAGGATCTGCAAGTAGGAGCATATTTGCAGTGCTGGAGGAACCAAAATGGTAGTAAAACAGAACTGGGGCTGGACAGATAGTCAGTTGGTAGAGTGCTTGCTTTGCAAGCACAAAACCCTGAGTTCAATCCCCAGCACTGAAAAAAAACAAAACACAAACAAACAAAACTGAATTGCAGTAAACCAGGGGCTAGAGAATTAGATGAGGACTAGATCACGTAGGGCCTTGTAGACCATAATAAAAGAGTTTGGACTTAACACTAAATACAAATGGTTTTCATCAGGTTCTAATTTAAGTTAAATTGAAAATATTCTTAGCTGGGCATGGTGGCCCATGGCTATAATCTCAGCTGTTTAGGAGGCTGAGGTAAGAGTATTGCAAAGCTCATGACCAGCCTGGGCTGGTCTCACAATACTTGTTTTCTTTTCTTTTTTTTTTCTTCTTTTTTTTTCTTTTTTTTTTTTTTTTTTTTTTTTTTTTGGTAGTGGGGATTGAACCTGAGGTGCTCTACCACTTAGTTACAGCACCAGTCCTTTTTATCTTTTGAGAGAGGGTCTTGGTAAGTTGCCTAGGCTGATGGGGAATTTGCAATCCTCCAGCATCAACCCCCTGAGTCACTGAGATTATAGACGTGTGGCACTCTGCCCAACTGAAAACAAAATTTCTGAAAAGGGGCTCAGTAGGTTTGTAGCTCAGAGGTAGAGGCAAGGCTGTAGGTTCAAGGCAAAAGCAGGGCAAATGCTGTAGTCCCAGCTATTCAGGAGGCTAAAGCAGGAGAATCACTTGAGCCCAGGTACTGGAGGCCAGCTTGGGCAACATGCCAAGAACCTGACTCAAAATACAGAAGAAATTCTTACGCTGTGGGTATAGCTCAGTGGTAGAATGCATGCTTAACGTGCACAAGATCCTGGATTCAATCCCCAGCACCAAAAATTTTAAAAAATAAATTATTTTGCCACCATTCCAACCAGTTAACTGACTCCCAAAGCTACATTACAGTGATTACTTTAGGTGAAACAGCTTAGCACCAGTCTTCCCTGAAGTGCAAAACTGATATTTTAATGGGAAGCATTGTGCAAAGTCTTTGCATTATTTCTCATACAATATTATTTAAATTCTATTAGTTTTTTCATTAGTGTTTTTCTTATGTATTTAATTAATGCATTGTAACTGCCTTGGGGCTAATCCAAAAAAACCTTTGTATTATAGGGTACTAGCATCAAATCTTATTTACACCAAATATTACAGCAATAATTCTTTTTAATGAAAGTTTCTGTTCCAGAAGTATTTTCCTCTTCTGAAATCTTAAATGTGGATCCCTTTATCATCCTGTATTACATAATTTTATAAAAGAAATCCCATTTTAAATTTTCTAAATAGGAAGGGCATAATGTTAAGAACAAAAGCAGTCCTTCAAATCTTGAATAAGTTTAGCCTTATTAAAGGTTCTACATTGATCTAATTTTTCTTATTTGGTAGAGAACTGACAAAAGTCTCATCTACCATTCCTCAAGAAAATCTTATAAATATGTAAGGGATTCCTCTTTTTGTTTTTCTTTTTTTGTGGATGACTGCAGATACAATGTACTTACTGATAATTGTAGAGAAAAAACACACAGCCATAATCAATTTCATTGTCTAAGTATTTTAAAGTAGAAAAATAAGTCATCAAAAATGAGTCATTAATTTTTTTTCTGATGGTTGTTTCCTAATAGACTAAATATCTTTTCCCAAATCCATGACAGGCCCACTGAATAGGAGAGGTTTTCTAAGTACTTTCACAAGTTTTAGCTTTAACTGACTGGGTTTATTTAAATTTAAAAAAAAACACAAAACTACATTTGTCAGTTTTTTATCTGACTTGAAAATTCATCTAAAAAATCATTACCTAAAAATGTAGTGATCTAAATCAAAACTTGCCTCTATTTATGGGTTAGAAGAAATAATTTTAAATACTGATTTAAATCAAATTCCCCCTCCTATTGCCTTCTTTAATGCATTAAAAGCTAAAATTTATATCTCTGGGTTTATACATATTTACATTTTGTTTTAAATGGAAGTTGGTATTAATTTTGGACCAAGGAGCAATTTAAAGGCAGTTGGACCATATTCAGAATGAGGATGATGAAATGGACATATTGTTTTAAGGTCTTTATAAAGTTATGTATAATGGGCTAGGTGTGATTGTGCACACCTATAACTGGGGAGTCTGAGGTAGGAGAATCCCAAGTTCTAGGCCAGTCTGGGCAACTTAGTGAGACGCTCTTTCAAAAATTAAAAGGGCTGGGGATGTGAACCCAGAGCACCCCTGGGTTCAACCCCCAGCACCAAAATAAGAAGCTATATGTAATGGTAAAAATTAAGTTTTTATCCTTTTTTATTTATAGGAATTGTACTGAAAGAATATGGTGAGTTATGTTTTACATTTCCCTTTGCTGTGATATTTGAGCATGTGTGCTCCTCCTGGACCTAATTCTATGTTTAGACCAGTTTCACATGACCTTGTTTCTAGCACAAGAGCTCAAGGAAATTTTCTACATTAGATTAGGATATTCAGACTCAATCTATTGCTTGGAAAGGGAGATCTATATTTATAAAATGAAAAAAGGAAACAAAACAACTAGTTTGAAATGTTCATATTTTGTACTTTCCCAGTAGAACATTCTTCCCCCCCCCCCCCCCACCCCCGCCCCAGTACTGGGAATTGAACCTGGGGTACTCTACCACTGAGCTGCATGCCCAGTTCTTTTGTATTTTGAATTTTTTTTTCACTTTCCATGGCTTATTTTTTATTTTTGGACAGGATCTCACTAAATTGCTGTGACTGACCTGGAATTACAGGCATTCGTCACCATGCCCAACAGAACATTCCAGTTTCCAACTCTTTCTTATGCTGTCGTCCAGTGCTATTCATTCAAGAAGCTTTTGAGAGTTGGCCAGGCATTGTCAGGAACCAGGGATCCAAAAGTGAATGTCAGAGACTCTGTCCAAAAGTATCACTATCTAGTACTAATAATTATAATAGATTAAGCTATTCAAAGTAGAGCAAATATCTGTGCTTAGGAAAGCATGGGAAGAGAGAGAAGAGACAGAATTGAGGTGTTAAGCATGGGACTGGATATGGAGAGGAAAACTGAATAGAAATAGGATCCTGCCTCCTCTTAAAATTCAAGATCATTTGCTCAGGACTGGATGTTATATATCTCTTAATACTATGCATCTTTCCTTTGTTCCACTTACTCTAACATTCATGTTTGAATTCATTTTTGTGATTAGTTAATGAGGCTAGACTGAAAATTCCTTGGAATACAGAACTGTTACTGGAAAAGGGTCTGAAGAGTTCCTGGAGAGGGGAAATGACTTGGACCAAGTGGGGTCCTTGGCATATATTACAGAAAAGAACTCCAGCACATACCAGTTAGAGATGCAGACAGAGATTTATTTGAAGTAGATACACAGTAGGGAGGTAGGGGGCAAATGCTGGGGAATGATATTGGCCAAATTATTTTATATTGTGTGCATGTATGAATATGTAACAACAAATCTTATTTCATACAACTATGCACAAAGAAAAAAAAAAAGGAGATACACATTCAAGGGAGAATGTGGGCTATCTTGAGAGAGACGTGTTGGGGTAAAGCCATGAATACACATTCAAGGGAGAATGCAGGCTATCTTTAGAGTAAGGTATACTTTGGGAGTTCCTGGATCCTCTCTTTTAAAGGAAACTTGGTGAGAGGTGGGCATGGGAAGGTATATGAGAATGACATCAAGACTAGTGATCACAAGACAGTTTGAGATGGTCTGATAATTCTGAAGTAGTATCAATTATCTGATTAATCAATAACTGTGGAAAGTTCCCTAAGTCACAGATTTCTTAAACTATTATTTCTTTTTTTTTTTTTTTTGCATTTTAATAAGTATCTAAAGTGGGGGCACTTAGCCACCGAGCCACATCCCCAGCCCTTTTTTGTTTTTTGTTTTTCTTTTTCTTGAGACAGGGTTTTGCTAAGTTGCTGAGGCTGGCTTTGAACTTGTGAGCCTCCTGTCTCAGCCTCCCTAGTCAGTTTAATCTATTTATTGATGATCTAATTATAGTATTAGATATTTCATAAGTGGGAGAATTTATGGTAACTCTAAAATTTACAGATTTCACAGAAATTTAGAGCCAGGATTGGTAGGGTGAAACTGTAATCCCAGTGACTCAGGAGGCTGAGGATCACAAGTTCAAGGAAAGTCTCAGCAATTTAGCGAGACCCTATCTCAAAATAAAACAAAAAAAAGGGCTAAGTGGGCATGGTGGGCACTAATTCCAGAGACTCAAGAGGCTGAGGCAGGAGGATTGCACGTTCAAGACAAGCTTTAGCAAAGGCCCTAAAGACTTAGCAAGACTCTGTTTCAAATTAAAAACATTTTTTAAAAAAGGGCTGGAGATGCAGCTCAGTGATTAAGTGACCTGGGGTTCAATCTCTAATACCAAAAAATAAAAGGGGGCTGGAGATGTAACTCAGTGATAGAGTGAGTGCCCCTGGGTTCAATCCTCAAGACAGAACGATTAATTTCGCAGAAATTTTGTAGTAACAAGCCTGGAAGAATAGCTGATTTGGGGAGTAACAGCCCTAGAAAAGCATATGGATCTTAAAATTACACTTCCTTGTACTTCTTTAAGTCTCCTTTCTACCCATTTTTTATTTCTTCTATCCTATTTCAGGACCTTGTTCATTTTTCTTTACTACTGTATACTTTTTAGCAGTTACACCTACCAAATGCCAAATAAATGTGATACAGAGGGAGAGAAGTTTTAAATTTTCTCTTTCCCTTGGAAGTTCTGAAAATTTTAGTCTATGATATTGGCAGATGATTAATAACAAAATTTGTCATACACACAGGCATGGAAACCACATATCACATACAAAAACAGTTGTTAATGTTTATGTAATATCTTGCAATACACAAAGTAGTGAGCTGGGGCCCCTGGAGGGGAAAGATGGCAACGTAAACTATGGGAAATTCAAGAAAAGACCTTCATGGCAATCAAAGGCTATCTTATGCAGTTTCTCAGGTAGCAGCCCTCAGATCTGTGGTCCTCTTTGCCTGGACCAGGTGTTAGATGTCTTATCTCTTCTTCCTCCGAAAGAGCTTTCCTGGTCAGATAAGGAAAGAAAACCTGTTTGCTTTGGCGGCTTACTCTACACTACTGTAGATGGATGCAATTTTTCCTTCAGAGATACGCTTGCCGGCAGAGGTCTGAAGTTTATCTGAATAACAAACTTCAAATATGCCTAAGAAGTTTTCTGGGGGCGGGATATTTAACTCTTCCACAAAAGCTGCAAGTGGGAAAGTTCTTTAGGAGAGTGACTCTCATTTAATACCGTCCAATCCACTCAGAGAGCCAGTGAATCTGTAAAGGCATTCCTCTTATCAGAGAAAGATTCTTTATTGTTTGATAAACCATTGAACTTTTCTGTGACCAGAATTAACCATCGCCCTTCTTTCTTTCTCCGGATAATTCCTTTGCCCTGATTTAAACTTTTCAATTACTGATTCAGTCTTTTTTATTACCTTATATACTACAAAAAAACTTATGGTAGCTAGGAAGGTCAGTTGAAGGAGTTTTGGGTTTCTTTGTTTTGCTTTTAAGTGATTATGCAGCCTTGCTCACTCTTATCTGTTGCAAGCAATGTAGTCCCCGGAAGACAAAGGTCTCAAACTCCCAAATTACTTTGCTATAATTTTGACTCTAAAGAAGTTGTACTCTAATGTAGAAGACAAGGAATGCTTGCTTCCCCAGTGAAGAGAAACTCGTGTTTGGGGACTTCTGGATTATCGCTGGTTAGAGAAATCGGGTTTTCTTGGTTTTTTTTTTTTTTTTTTTACATTTCCAGGATATACCTTCAAATTTGTTCGCCCTCAAGGTTTACGCCAGTCTCGCTGCCTAAAACATATTTAGGCTTGCAAAGACCGGAGACGCCTAAAGTCATCTGCCACTCCACCCCTACCCCTTGCGTCCCAGGAGAGTCCGTGAACACCGAGATTGCTTCCCGCTGTACACCGGGAGGGAACGTAGGAGAACGTAGCTACCATCTTGGTTGTGGCTAAACTCAGCGCGCTGGTTGGCGTCACTCAGCCTTTTTGCGCAAGCGTACTAGGAGTACGCCCCCCCCCCACCGCCTTCCCGTGCACGCGCTCGGAGCCTGCAACTCTCGCGAGAGAAGCGAGATTTATTCCTACGTACCGGGCCGTGCTGCTTATGGCGGCGCTGGAGAGGGGGCGCTGAGCTGTTGGGGTGAGTACGACCTCAGGGTCCAATTAGGGGTAGCAGGAAGCCAGGTTAAGGGCGGATGAGGAGACGAAGACTAACAGGAGAGACTTCTGAGTCCAAGTGGGCACCTCTAGAGTTCCAAGTAGAGATTTCCCCCTGAGTTCCTACCCGGAGCTTTTCAGTTCTTCCTTCGTCCAACCGTCTAGACTTCTTGTCAGGCCACAGAGCCGTAGCGAGTTGTTGAGGCCTGAGGGGCGCGCGTGGGGGTAGTGGTGTTGGTGACTAAAGTGGGGGGAGGGAGCGAAAATGGAGGCTCCGACCGCAGCCAAGATGGAGGCAGAGGGTGCGGGGCTCGGGCGCGGAGGCTGTTGGGAGCTGTAGTCTGCCCACTTCCCTCTGCGGCTTGGCCGGGGAAACGGGAACTACAAGTCCCGGCGGGTGGGGCGTGGGGGTGGTGGCGCGGTCCTTTGTGTGAGAGTGGAAGAGCAGAGGTAGTGGAGAGGAGCCTACTCTGTCTGTGGATTCTGTGGTTTCCTTCCGTCACCTGTTGGGGCATCTGACTACGAGTACCAGAGCGCAGTGCGGCAGTGGCGCCTTCTTTTGTGTATGTGTGTGTGTGTGTGTATATGTGTATGTGGACTGAGACCCCACTCCATCTAGGGGAAGTGCTTAGGAAAATCTCCTTCCCTCACAGCTGACACTGTAGCGCGGCTGAATTGACATTCCTACTTCAGTAACCTAGAGATGGGTCTCAACACCCAGCCTTCCCCTATTCGGCTCCTCTTGAGCTTTTTGAAAAAGAACCAGCCCCTACTCTTAGGCTCGTGGCTCTCACCCCTCTATCTTTGGGGAAACGGCGTGGGCTCTAAGTTTGGTGTTTCCACTACCACCTCCTCTGGTTCTTATGGTGCAAGCGCTGGCCCACATTGTGCAAGGAACCGCTTAGCTTGCTCATTCTATGGAGAGTTGGTTTTTTAGAGCCACAGCTGGAGACCCATGCGAGGTTTTTGCCATCCAATGTTTTATCAATACAAAATATTGGTTCTGCGGTTCTCTTTCTTTTTAGAGGTTTCCTTTAGAAACATCTAGATGGCCACTGTCTTGCTTGACTCACAAGTGAGACAGGTAACGCTCCCTAAAACAGACTTCACGCTGCAAAAAAGAATCTAAACGTTTTGGGGGCGAGTTAATTTCTTTGTTTTGCTCCTAAAATGTGTGAAAGAATGTAGTGGTATTTTAAACAGCTTGGAGACAGGCAGAGAGGGAGGGAGGATGACCAAAGGCTCTGTGATAGTTAAATCTTTCTTTGGAGAGACTTAAATTTTTATTAGGCTGATGTGAACTGGCAGTTGCAGCCAGAGCTACCAACCTACTTTTTAAAAATGTAGGTTCCAAATTATAACCTACTAATACAAGCTACTCTCCAAAATGCTGATTTTCATTTTGAATTACAAGAAAGCACATTCACAGTACTACATTGAAGAGTGATTTAATATGCTGGTGTGGATAAGGATTTATAGACTTGTGTAGGCATATACCACACTTATAAAATATAGATAATTAGCCTTCTTTTAGTTCTAGAACTGAAATGAAAGAGATGGTAGTAGTTTGGTTTTGCAGCTGCTTTGGATGTTTACCATGGTGATGAGTATTTATAGCAGCTGAGATGAAAAGTAAAGTATTTGAGGCACAGAAGATAGGTTTTCTTCTTTTGTAAATAAGGTCTGACTTACCAAGTGTGACCTTTAAAGAGTGTGGTTGAAAATTCTGGTAATTTCCTAGCGAATGAAAATTGTGTGTGTGAAAGCTGATGTGTTTTTCTGTTTTATCCCACCCATTTCCCCCTTCTCCCACCTAAAGACACACCTTGCAGAATCATCCTTTTTCTGTTTATGGTTAGATATGCATTACATTTTCTCTTCTAATCACTTTTAAGTGTGCAATTCAGTGGCAGTGAGTATATTCACATTGCTGTGAAGGCCATACTTTCAACAAGGTAGTTGAAACATGGAAATTCCTTTTGGTTTTTTTGTTTTTGGTTATGGGTATTGAACCCAGGGGAGATTACCACTGTGCCACATCCTTGGCCCTTTTTGGTTTTTTTATTTGATACAAGTTTCCCTAAATTGCTGAGTTGCTTGATGATCCTCCTGCCTCAGCCTCCTGACTCCTTTTGGATAAATTTTTGAGGAGTTGGAGTTTTAGGACTGTATTGCCAAATGAAATTTTAAAAAAAAAACCTTGATCTTATCAAATAAACACAAAGAATTCATGTCCCTTCTTAGCTTTGTCTTCAGAAAACAAAGGGAGAACCACTTTGAGATCTTTAACTCAAACTGTCTTAAGGAGAGTTGTTAAAAAATATTTAGAATTTTATGATAAAGAATTACCACAGCTGCTGGGCTTGGTGGTACAGGCCTGTATTACCAGCAGCTCCGGAGGCTGAGGCAGGAGGTTCAAGAGTTCAAAGCCAGTCTCAGCAAAAGCAAGGCACTGAGCAGTTCAGTGAGACCCTGTCTCTAAATAAAATATAAAATAGGGCTAGGGATGTGACTCAGTGGTCAAGTGCCCCCGAGTTCAATCACTGGTAAACTCCTTCCCTCCAAAAAAAATTACAGCTAGAAAAACTTAACTCATAACTAGAATGTCTCAAGTGGTGGAATTTGTGGGAGTTTTTGTTTTTTTCTTGAATCCCATCATCGATATTAAATTCCTTTTTGTCCAATAGGGATTTAAGAAATTCCTTTGTCTTAATAATTAAAATGTTTTCTACTTGCATGTGAATCTCTGGTTAAAAACAAAACAAAGCAAAAATTTAAAAATATCTAATATGACCTTTAATGCTGAGGTAAAACATAAACAGGAAGTTGAAAATAAATTGATAAAGCAGTTTTTTCACTTTGCACGTATACTGTATCCTTTTATTTTTCAGCTACAGCTGGTACATAACCAGTTAGTTACTTAGACTTCTGCTTCCCCAATTTAGTAACTACTAGCTCCTGTGGTCAATACTGCCTCCTTTTACTAGTGAGAATCTTTGCCTAGTAGCCTTACTTTTGTTAATGCAGTGTGCTTTCCTTTTTTTTTTTTTTTTTTTTTTTACCCCAAGTTAGCTCATATCAGTCACTTAAAATGTGACTTGTTGGGGCTGGAGTTGTGGCTCAGTGGTAGAACACTTGCCTAGCATGTATGAGGCATCGAGTTCCATTCTCAGCACCACATATAAATAAATGAATAAAATAAAGGTTTATCAACATCTTAAAAAAATGTGACTTGTCAGAATGGAAGCATGCTGTAGTTTAAAATAACATCAAGGAATGAAAGAATCTAATTTCTTAAATTGATTACATGTGGACAATGATTAGCACTTTGGATATAATTGGTTAAATGAGACACTTGATTACAATTATTTATGATTATTGTTTTTTGTTCTGAGGATTGAACCCAGAGGGACACTGCCACTGAGCTACATCTCCAGCACCCCCCACCCCCCTTTTTTTTTCTTTTCTTTTTTTTTTTTTTTTTTTAAAGACAGGATCTCCTTAAATTGCTAAACTGGCCTCTAATTGAGATCCTCCTTCCTCAGTCTTACAGGTGTTTCCCACTGCGTCCCACTTAAAATTAATTTCATCTTTTTTATTTTACCATGGCTACCAGAAAATTTAAAAGTTATGAGTGTAGCTTGCTTTAAATTTTTTTTGGACAACACACTGTTTGTTTGTACCCGAGATTGAACCTAGGGTGCTTAACCACTGATCAGCCCTTTTTAAGACAGGGTCTCCCTAAGTCCTTAGGACCTTGCTGAGTTTCTGAGGTTGGTCTCAAACTTGGAATCCTCCTGTCTCAGCCCTCTGAGTCACTGGGATTACAGACCTGCATTATTTTCTAATGTGTCTGGAGCCTTTCTTAAGCTTCAAGAACCCCACTGGTATTTGTCCTACTTTCAGACATACTGAATATAACAGTAGTTAAGTGATAGATACATAATTTTAAATCTTAATATCTTTTCAGGTAATAATTCACAGTTGTTCCTACTAAACGTATACAAAAAAGGATTGTTGCATTGATTTGATTCTTACATTTTCACTCAATGGGTGATGATTTAGATTGTTTTAAATTGGTTAATTGGCTAAACTTTAACTTAATTAAATGAATTAAAACTTCTTAAGTGGTATACTTGAACTTAGGGCAGGTTAATGCATCAAGAAATATGAACTATGAAGGCAAGAGTGTTAGTCATAACCACCCACCTACCCATTAAGTGTGTGTGTGTGTGTTGAACCAGGGTCACCCTAACACTCAGGTACACCCCCAGCCCTATTGATTTTTTTTTTTTGGAGACAGGTTCTCACTAAGCCACCTAGGCTGGCCTTGAACTTGTGGTGATCCTTCTGCCTCAGCCTACTGAGTAACTACTGGGATTAGAGTCATATGTCACTGTGTCCGTCTGAAAAATTATTTAAGTATGGTGCTCGGTGAAATGTCAGGCAAGGGAGAACTTGACCTATTTGGGCCTTTGCTTTTCTACAAAGGAAGAAGATAAGGAAGTGGGTTAGGTAGAGAGATTTGTAGTCTGGTTTAGCATTTCATTAACATTCCCCCCAAGTGAGTACTGTCATGCCTTTAGAATAATTTGTCAAAATGATGTGTCTAGTAGTGTTTATACTTGCCCCTGACCTCCTGGTATTGAGGGTTGAATTCAGGGATGCTTTACCATTGAGCTACATCTCCAGCACTTTCTGTTTATTATTTTGAGACAGGTTGTCCCCAAGGTGTTGAGATTGGCCCCAAATTTATGCTTCTCCTGCCTCAGCCCCTGGAGTCACTGGGATTACTGGTGTATACCACTGTGCCTGTGTGATATGTTTTAGATGGATTTCCTAACACATGAATGTGTTCACTCATCATGTGTTAGTGCCTTCTATATCCCTTGCTTCTGCTGGACCTTTGAGATAAACCAGCTAAGGAAGATAGTAAATAAAAAACAGATGGTGATAATTTTAAACCAGGTGCCATAGAAAATAACTATTTGGACTAAGATTAAGAAATTAGCCTTAACTTCTCAAACAATATGACATTGATAATAATGATGTTATTTCCATATTGAGCAAAGGAAAAGGAGTTGATTGCTTAGCAATCAGGGAGACACTCAAACTATTTCCTCCTATTTTTATATGTTTTCTGATTTTTGTTTGGTGGTGTTCTGAGGCAGGGTCTGTTTCCCAGGCCAACTTCAAACTTGAAATCTTCTGTGTCAGCCTCCCAAGTAGCTGGAATTACAGACTACTTGGCCACCATGTCACGTTATTCCCTAGTCTTAAATGTCTAACTTTGAAGGAGATGAAGGGCGATCCATAATTCCAGCTATTCCAGAGACTGAGATAGGAGAATTACAAGTTCTAGGCAAACCTAAGCAATTCAGTGAAACCCTGTCTCAAAAAGAGCAGGGGATGTAGCTCCGAGATAGACATCACTGGGTTCAGTTCCTGGTATTGTGCCCTCCCCATAAAGAAATCTTATGGTTGTAAAGATATTTAGCCACTCAATTATTCGTGATTGTTGGTAAATTTGAGCTTTAATAACTCATTACCACTCAAGATTGGCCCTGCACATTTTAGGTTTTACAGGTTTCTTATTTGTGGTGTTTGATGACAAGCTCGATAGTTTAATATATAGTACTCTAGATTGGGTTAATCCAGTTCAAGTTTTAAGATGAATTTTTCCCCCTTTTGTATTAGGTGAATCCAGGTGTGCTTTACCACTGAATTACATCCCCAGCACTTTTTTTGTTTTTAATTTTCAGAGAGTTTCACTAAGTAGCTGAGGTTTTTGCTAAACTGTTGGGGCCAGCCTTGAACTTGTGGTCCTCCTGCCTCAGCCTCCTAAGTCACCTGGGGATTGCGGCATGTACCACGGCACTCAGCACTTTTTATTTTATTTATTTTTTTACCTTAGACAGTCTCACTAGGTTACTGAAGGTTTCACCAAATTGCTTGGCTGGCCTCAATTTGTGTTCCTCCTGCAGTCTTCTCCTGACTTGCTGGATTTATAGGCTTGTGCTACTATGCCTGACAAATTGTTTCTTGTGATTTTTTTCCCCAGTCTTGTCTTAAACAGTTCTTTGGTTCCCTCAATAGAACTAAGGGTAAAATAAGTTCGTTTTACCCTAATAAGGGTAAAACCATTATACCAAGCCTACATTTTTAAAAGAAGAGTTTTTTTTTTTCTTTTTTTGGTATTGGGGATTGAATCCAGGCTGCTCCACCACTGAGCTACATTCCCTACTTTGTGTTTTTCTGTAGTAGTTGTTGTTTTTTTCGTTTTTTTAGAGACAGGTTCTGGTTAATTTGCTGAGACTTAACCTGGAACTTGCCTTCCTCCTGCTTCAGCCTCCTCAGTGGCTGGAGTTCCAGGCATGTACTACTACATCTGGCTGAGATTGTTTCTTGATTGGATAATTAAGACTTCATCCACTTAACATTAATAGAATGATTTACATTGAATTGTGGTGTTCTTTGTCCTATTATGGGTTAGTTGCCTTTACTTAATTAGTTTTGGTTGGTTAGCAGTGGGTTAGGGGCTAAAAAGAGGAGTGATAGAGGTATAAGCTTTGGTTAGCTTCTCAAATTTGAAATACAAGGGCTGGGGATGTTGCTCAGTAGTAAAACACGTGTCTAGAATGTGTGACCCCTAGGTTCAGTTCCCAGCACTGCAAAAAAAATAATAATAATAATAATTAGAACAAGGTACATAAACATGCAATAAAATGTGGAAATTGATGCAGGCACTGCATACTGCTACCTCACTTTGTGGGAAATAAGAAGGTAATGAGTCTGTGCTGGAATGGTCAAGAAAGGCTTTGTTATCTTGAAGATGGCAAAGTTATGTTCTTTGTGGGAGGACCCATATGATTAAAGAATGATAAAGTTCAGGAACATTTCAAGAGTTATATTTAAGAATTGGAGGAAAGAATAGACCTATCTGGGAGAAGAACTGGAAAACAAAGTAAAAATGGAAGTTGGTCATGGTGGCACACGTCCGTTACCCCAGCAACTCAGAAGGCTGAGGTAGGAGAATCCCAAGTTATAGGTCAGCCTCAGCAACTCAGTCCCTGTGTCCAAAGAAAAGGGAAAGGTATAATAAGACACACCTTGGCGTGAACCACCATACCTGGCTCCTTGTAGCCATTCTTATTTCTGGTTTTTCAAATGAATATGATATCCATCTCTCAGCATTTCCCCCTTTTTCTTCTTCCTATGTAAATTATTTTAGTTGCTGGGCTTGGTGGTCCACTCCTGTAAACTCCAGCTACTTGGGAGGCTAAAGTGTCTGAAAGGTCAGTTGAACTTGGGAGTTTTAGACCAGCCTAGCAACCTTAAAACAATTTTTCCCCACACTCTTTTGGTGGTACACGTCCATAATCCCAGAAACTTGGGAGGCTGAGGCAGGAGGATTCCAAGTTCAAGACGAGCTTCAGCAACTTAGCAAGATCCTGTCTCAAAATGGGCTGAGACGATATGGCTCAGTAGTTAAGTGTCCCTGGGTTTAATCCCCCATACCAAAAAAAAAAAATTTTTTTCTAGTTTACAGCACTGCTTTGGTTAATATCGAGTCAATGCAAAGTAATCATTTATAAATGTCACAAAGCAGAATTTGGTGATTTTTTTTTTAAATTACATTTCAATTTGTGTATATTTCTCATCTACTTACAGCAACAACTCAGATGAGATTTGCTTCCTTCAATAAATCATCTGCAGTAGGATTTTAAGACTAAACTACCACTTTTACAAAGAACTAAGACTGGGCGGGGTTGTGGCTCAGTGGGAAAGTACTTGCCTGGCATGTGTGAGGAACTAGGTTCGATTCTTAGCACCACATATAAATAAATAAATAGTTCAAAAAAAGAACTAAGACTGTTTCCTGTTAACATCAAGTTGAAATGTTTTATATTGACTTCAGTATGCCTGTCACAGTACATACCTGTTTCACTTTGACCCAGCCCACTGTTCTAGCCCAGCTAGCCTGTTTATTTCCTCTGAAACAAGTCACATGTGTTTCTGTAGTCATTCACAAGAAAACTTCTTCTTAATGCCAGTCTTAGAAAATCATGAAATACATGGTCCCTGCTCTCAAGGAACTTAGAATTTAGTGGCATATTCTGGATTGGCTTATGTGGCTTATTTTATGCCTAGAATACTCAGCTGTTAATTTTCTCCTAGAATTCTGCTTGTTTTTTCAAGTTCAGTTCAAATTTTATGCCTTCTTTATGCTCACCATGTTGTTTTGATGTTCACACAGTTGTGAACAAACAGTATTTCTAGTATAGTATATGACATGTGGATACCCAAATATTGGCTAAGCAAATTAATTTGGGGTATTTTTGTTCTATATTCTGGTTGTTCTTAGCAAGATTATTTCTAATAGGAGGAAGTTCTTCTATATTTTTCAGAAAACCTAATACAGGGCTTGATGCTTTTAAAATGTTTTGTATTAAATTGAATGTTGTGTTATGGAACTTCCAGCTTATGTAGGGGAGGGAGGTTAAGGACAGACTGAGGAATAACTTGAGGTCTTGAGTGTGTGATGTCAAAGAAGGAAGTAATCATTTGAACAATTTCTGCATTACCATACATAATAGTGCTTCCAAGTTTCCTAAATTACTTGCTTGACCAGTGATTCTATGTTAATGAGTTTGCTTTGCTTCCTACCCTCTGTTTCTGATTGTTTTGTGTATGTTATACCTAAAGTCTTCATTTTTTGCCTCTAGTATGAAGTGTAACAGAACAGACTTTACCACCTGAAACTGCTGCTTCAAGTTCAGATCAGGCAAGGAACAAACCTCGTAACAACCAACAAGACCAAAGAAGAGTACACTTAAGTTGAAGACACAACACTTGATCTGAAACAAGAAGTTTGTGCCTACTCAACAGCTTTGAAAGAGCACTTCCCAACGCTGCTAGTAGTCTTTGTTTTCTTCAGTGCTGTACTGTGAGATTGCCCGGTGCAGCAGCAGTTGTATTCTTTATTAGCTTGGTAGATCATTTTCTCTCGCTCTTTTTTTTAATACTAGCAACTTTCATCCTTTGAAACGTGTGCTGAAAAAGAAGAATCAGCAAATACTACTGAAAGTGCAATATTTGATTATCACTGCGAGGTAGGTTTAAGGATCAATTCCGTAATTGTTCAAAAAATACATATATCTTTTTTATGAGATTATGGATTGAACTCGGGCATTCTCCCACGGAGCTACATCCTCAGCCTTTTTTTGTTTTTTTGTTTGTTTGGTTTTTTTTTTTTTTTTTTTTTTTTTGGTGGTGCTGGGGATTGAACCCAGGGCCTTGTACTTGTGAGGCAAGCACTCTACCACCTGAGCTACATCCCAGCCCAGCCTTTTTTATTATTTTGACATGGGGTCTTGCTGAGTTGCCCAGTCAGACTTGAACTTGAGATCCTCCTGCCACAGCCTCCTAAATCACTGGGATTATAGGCATGAGCCAACATGCCCAACCCAAATCTAAAATCTTAATTTCTAAAGATACACAGAAAATAATTTTTACATTCTCAATTATATAGTATGAAAATAGTAACATTAATTTATTGTCTCATTAGACGAGGACAGTATTTACAACCAGACTGAGATTTTGTACAAAAGATTATATTGATACATGCTTATCTCTTGACTTATTGGTCTCAGACAGAAGCTCCTTATGGACTACTTCAAAAGTTTCCCTGGTCATGATGGTGCACACCTGTAATCCCAGTGGCTTGGGAGCCTGAGGCAGGAGGATCACAGGTTCAAAGCTAGCCTCAACAAAGCTAGGGTGTAAGCAACCTAGGGAGACCCTTTCTCAAAAAAGTGCTGGGGATGTGGTTCAGTGGTTAAGTACCCTTGGGTTCAATCCCTGGTTACCTCCTCCGCTCCCCGCAAAAAAAAGTTTCAAGTAGAAATTTACATTGCAGTCTTTAGGAGTCTTTGGAACATAGGTGATATTTGGTATTAGCATCTCTGTTTCCTTCTCCCCACCCTTTCCAAATGTTGTTAACTTCATGAAGAAGGAGACTTGTACTTAATGCTGCCACTTGCTGGTATTTAGTATATATTTATGAATGAATGGTTATAATGCTAACTATATTGTGAGGCATTGCCAGTGCTGGACTATGATAATGAATGAATAGGGACTGGGGATGTAACTTAGTGGTAGAGCACTTGCCTTGTAGGCATGGAGCTCTAGGTTTAATCCCCATTACCACCAAAAAACAGTGAATAAGATAATAATGGACTTACTATTTAGAACAGTTTATTACAGTGTCAGTTAATGTAGGCTAAAAGAGAGAAAATGCGAAGAATATAACTTGAGCAGTTTTCTGAAGAGGGAACAACATTTGAAGATGAGTGACACTTTATTAAGAGGGTGTCTTGTAGAGGTAACAAAATTAATAGATTCAGGGAGATCTGAAAGCATATGGTATATTTTGAGTAGTTCTGTAATGAACAGTATAGGAAACTCAGTTTTTTGGCATGGAGAGAGTATCTGGAAGAGGAGAAGTCTTGGAGTCAGATTCGGAAGGGCCAAGTGTATTTGACACTGTTCTGTAGGAGAGCTATCACATGGTTATAAGCAAGGGCATAATGAATTTTATTACTTTATTATTTTAATTTGAAAATCATGTATTCACTTGAGGGATGCTGGTGCATAGATGGAGAAACAAGCATTAGATGTTTTAATGGTAAAAGTAAAGACTTTGTACCATTTAAATGTGAAGATAAGCCAACAGGGAATGTACTTAGTCTATCCAGTTGATCAATTTAGAAACCTTTGTTGTTCACAGGAATAGGGACATTTAGTTGGGACCTTATTGAAATTAGAAATGTATTGTGAAACCAGGCATGGTGGCACATACTTACAATCTTAGTGACTTGAGAAGCTGAGGTCAGAGAATGGCAAGTTCAAGACCAGCCTGCGCAACTTAGCAAGGCCCTTTCTCAAAATAAGTTCAGTCACAAGTATCAGAAAAGAAAGAAAAAAATATGTTGTGGAAATCTGTTGTTTTCATTAGATTATAATCTGAAGTTGAAGAAAATGTGCAAGGCTGAAATGTTAGTGATTATCTTTAAGGGGCAGGATTGTGGATAACCTTTTTTTTTTCTTAAGTTTATAGATTTTCTGAAGTGAGTAGAAATAAAGATTTGTAATTCAGAAAAGTCATCAGTTTACAGATAGTAAAGGAAGGAGTACCCTGAAGAGAACATTAAAAACAGTGAGAGAGACGCCAAAGAGTATAATTTCGAGAAGTTGGTGATGCAAATGCTGCAAGCATCAACAATAGAGAAATGAAAATAGATTGTTCTAATAAAAGTTAATTTTTAAGAGGTGCTCAGGCAGTCTGTGTCCAAAGATTGTGTGATAGTATTAAAGATCTTATGGACCAGAATTACTCTTAACAACTGAAAACAACCAGCAGTAGCAATTAATTGAAATTCATTTCCATAAACAGACATGCAATTTTAAGGTAATTGTTACACCTTTGTGTTTTTGTTTGTCTCATCTGATTTTTTAAAAATAACTTTTTTAAGACATGCTATGCACGATGGTTCTTGCCTATAATCCCAGTGTCTCTGGAGGCTAAAGCAGGAGGATCCCAAAATCAAAGCCAGCCTCAGCAATTTAATGAGGCCCTAAGCAGCTTAGCACGACGGTCTCTAAATAAAATATTTAAAAGTGTTGGAAATGTGGCTCAGTGGTTAAACACACCCTGGATTCAATCCCCAGTGCCCACCCTACCCCCCCCTCAAAAAAGACTGCTGTTGAATCTGTTGGATTAGATGAGGAAGATAATGCAAATTAAAACTATACAGTTTTATATTTGTAGTTCAGAAGGGTAAGAGACTAGACACTAAGGCTACCATAATTAGAAATGCTTTTTGTTTAGCCTAATCTTTGTAGTCTGAATATTAGTTTGCTACATGAACATGTTTAATACATAAATAAGTCCATCATGTGCACCCATCACTGCAATTGAGGTAGAAGGTATTGGCAGTAAAACATGCTCTGATTGTGTGCATTTGAAATATTCCAGTTGAAAGGGGTATGGCTAAGGAAACAAATTTGGTAATGTAATAGAACTCCAGATTTTAAAGGACATTTTTTGTAAATTCAGCACAAGTAGTACATGATTAGAAGGGAATAAATACGTAAAAGTGGAATTAGCCCTAATTGGCAAGAAAGGATAATAAAACTTAATTAAAGTTTGTTTGGCATGTGAATACAGACATGAATTGGTTTGGTAAGTGATTTGATCAAAACAATCTAAAGGTGACTAAAGGAAGGCAAAACTAGGAAATGCTATTATGCTTCTAGCTTTCTTCTGCAAAGAAACTAATTCCTTTAAAACTGCAGCTTCAGATGACTAACAGGGTAACTTGCTAGTTGCTAAGGATATAACAATAGTTAAGTAAATGGAGCCCTATAAATGTTCTGATTTTTCAAAGTTAACAGAACCATGGAGCTTGTTCTCTATTCCTAGCAAAAACCCAGGAACTAGTGAATTTAAAAAAAAAAAAAAAAAAAAAAAAAGTACTGGGGATTAAATCCAGGGATAGTTTACCACTGAGCTGAATTTCTAGCCCTTTATGTATGTGTGTATGTTCAGGTAATGGGGATTGAACCCAGGTGTGTTTACCACTGAGCTACATCCCCAGCCCTTTTTTATTTTTTATTTTGAGATAGGGTCTCACTAAGTTGCATAGGGCCTCACTATATTGCTGAGGCTGGCCCCATATTTATAATCCTTCTGCTCAGCCTCCAGAGTCACTGGGATTACTGGTGTGTGCCACTGGCACCAACCCCTATTTTGAGTGCCTTTATCATTTTTCTTTTTTTTTTTTTTTTAATTGTTGTACTAGGTATTGAAACCATGGGTAGTTAACCACTGAGCTACATACACAGCCATTTATTTATTTATTTGTTTGTTTGTTTATTTAGAGATAGGGTCTTGCTCAGTTGCTGAGGCTGGCCTCAAACTTACAATCCTGGTTCAGCCTCCCACATTGTTGAGATTACAAGTGTGCATCACCACACCCAGCTGAGTGCCTTTGAATGTTTTATAAATAAGGTTCTGTTACTGAGCTATCTACCTTGTCCATTGACCTTTTACTCTTGATGTATATGTTTTCCTAGTAACTTCCATTTTGTTCAATAGTACTTCCTAAAAGGCTTTTGGTGGCGGTACTGGTGAAGAAATAATTTATAATGCCATAAAAATATAGTTCAGCCAAATTACTAGGTATTCTTTGAAAGGAGTTAACATGTGCATCTAAAGATGTTTGAGTTTTGTAGCCTTTCTGTTTAGAGGAAAAATAAAAGCCTCCAAAATAGACAAAGGCTAGGGAAAGACAATTCAAATAAGCAAAGACTCTAGGAGAAGGCGGAAACTTTTTCAACTCTGTTAGGTATACATTGAGGGGTAGATTATGTCCTAGATTCTGATACTTGTTGGGGAACAAGTCTTTAGAAGGGAATGCTAGCCCTGATTGCCTCTTACTCTGGTTGATTTTTTTTCCCTGTTGAGAAAAGCAAGATTCCTATCTCTTATCTGCAGGAATGGAGACCTGAGAATGTGTTTTGTGTTTTTGCCAGCTTTCTGATTTTTGATATTACATATCATACTAGTATTTTCTTATTTGTATGTAAGAACTACAGTCTAAACATGAAAGAAGCACTGCTTTCACAATTTCAGTCAGTAATGGAGAGTAATGATTCTTGAATTACTTTTATATTGCTGGTTAAAAACATTGTATTTGTAGGTTGCATAACTGTACTTTGCATTGTAAAACAGTGATACAAATAAAGAGCATAAAGAAGAAATAAGCAGTATCCTGAAAGTAGTTTGCCTGTTAAGAGTGCAGAAACATTTCATTTTCACCAGATACGCTATGTTCCAGATGCTTGGGTTTTTTTTAATATTTAGTTTTAAAAAAAACTATCCTATCATGAATTAATATCTCAGGGACAATCTACATGTGGTATGTTTTATTGCAATTAATATAAGTCCGTAGCATAGTCTTGATCTTAACTTTTTTGCACACTTATATATTATTTAAAAAGTCATTCTTTTTATTCCTGACGTGGTGATGCATGCCTGCAATCCTAACTGCTGAGACTTAAGCAAGAGGAGCAGAAGTTCAAGGCCCACATGGGCAAGTTAGTAAGACCCTATCTTAAAAGGGACTAGGGACGTAGCTCAGTGGTAAAGTGTCCCTGGACTTAGTCCCCAGTACCATAATAAAGTCATTTCTTCATCATGAGGAGGTTGAATAACTAGTATAAGACATAGAGGTGTCAACTCCCATGCTCTGTGCCTGTGCTTGCCTTACCTTTTATCTGAGGTTCTTTTGCAGAAATATTTTTTAACTATTTTTCCATTTGTGTGGGCAGTCTATTTAAGCTTGGGAACTAAATTTGTATATCTACTCCATTGGGCATATTGAAACTGTATTGTACCAAGAGCAAATGAATGAGAACTTCATTGTCGACCTGTTATGGAGTCCTCTAGTTTTTTCCTCAGAATAACTAGGGCTGTTATGTAGTGCAGTGGTAGAGCACACCCCTGGGTTCAATCCCCAGCACTGCAAATAATCATAATAATAAAAGTTACTGGATGCTAAGTTGGACTGAATAGTTGCAATGCAGCAACCACCAGAAAGTTAAGTTTTGGTTTTTTTGTTATTGTTGTTTTTTCCAGGGACTGAGTCTTAAAGATGTCTAGCCTCTGAACCACATCCCCACTTCTTTTTATTTTTTATTTTGAGACAGGGTCTTGCTAAATTGCTGAGGTTGGTCTTGAACTTGGAATCTTCCTGTCTCAGCCTCCCAAGTCACAAATATTACAGGTGTGCACCTTGTGCCTAGCCAGAGAATGGTTTTGTTTTTGTTTTTGTAATGGGTACTGAACCCAGGGGTACTTAACCACTGAACCATATCCCCAACCCTTTTTATCTTTTATTTTGAAATAGGGTCTCACTAGGTTGCTTAGCAACCTAGTGCTAATTGCTAAGGCTCAATTGCTAATTGCTCAGCCTCCTAAGTCCCTGATATTACAGACATGTGCCACCATGCCAGGCTGCAAAGTTCTTAATGACATTTAAAAATTGAAGATAATATGAGACAGGGATTCTTTTTAATGGCTTTGAAAATATTTTAATTTGACCTTATATTAATGTTGTTTATTACATAATAGAAATATGAATAAGTGTACTACATTTTGCTGACCTAGCCTAATAAGTCTAAAAAGGTTGAGTGTTAATGTGTTATATTGTTATTAATCATAGTTCCAAACATTATGTTATTACAGCATTTGAGATGGAGAACGTATTTACTATGTCATCAGATCCTCATCCCCCTCCTACAGCTCCTCCTTTACTTTCTTTACCTTTGTCTTCATCTTCTACCTCATCTGGGACTAAAAAACAAAAGAAGACCCCCATGTATCAGAGATCTGTAAGTCAGGAAAGAAGCAGTTGCAGCTTGTCCGCTTTGTGTTAAGAGCATGACTCAGGAGGGCCACTCAATATGGTTGAAGTGGCCTTACACTCACTTCCCTAAACATCTTTTTCACCTAAACATCTTTTTCACCTGAATTCTTGAAAGATAACTGCTCATAGTGTGTCCAAGATTCAGAAGCAGTGGATTCACCTTGAATCTTGTTAGAAATGGAGTACCTCAAACCCCTGCTGAATCTGTTTTTGTATTTTAACAAGATTGCCAAGTTCAAGAAGCCTAGTTTAGAACTAATACTGTGGAGGTAGAACTTCTTGTTTGAAACATCTACCATTTGATTTTGGCAAGTCATTTAAGTTCTCTGCATCTGTTTCCTCACTGGTAAAGTGGGGTTAATATAATATTACTTTCTCATGGACTTGTGTGAAAATTGAGTTAATACATGTCAAACAAAATAGTGGCTAGCATGGAAGAATTAGAACTTAACTGCTTTACAAGTATGGTGACTTTGATTTATTTTGACCAACTCACATACTATTTAGCTGCTTAGACTTTATCTTTCTAAAATTTTAATCATCCTTTTTTTCTTGGTGAAAATGTTTCCTTTTTATTAATAATGCCCAGCATTTCACTTAAAATGCTTATAAATCAAATTATTAATGCAGGTATCTAAAAGTAATTATAAAGACTTAAAAAAGGTTGCTGTAGTAAATTATGCATCTAGCCTTGTTAGAGATTTTTATTATGTTTTATGCCTCATTTAAATTTATAATCATTTATACAGGTTTACTAAAAGTAAAATGAAATATACAAGGTGATAATATTTGACCTGAACAGATTCCATTGCATTGCATTTAAGTAGCTCCTTTTTCAGGATGTTCTCTTTCGCTTTATCTCATCATAAAAACAAAATGCCATTAGAGATTTTATCAGTATCTGAAAGGTGAAAATTTTCTTGCAGGTGAAAAGATTTCTTTAAATTTACCTGTGAAATGATTGAACAATATTAGAATAAAAGAACTTTTGCTATCTTAGAGTTTTGCGTTGTTTTCTAACTTGCTATTTTGGTTTCATCATCTTAAAGGACCTAAGCATGATTACTCCAAAATATTCTAGTTCAGATAAAATGTTGTATAGAAAGGTTATTTTATTGTGTTAATCTCTACTAACTTCCTTCGAGATGCATGGCTTACCAAGTTGTACTAAGATCTCTTAAGTTTGAAAACATGTAAACAAATCTCTAATTTAGAGTCTTAATAGTTTTGGAACCTTTGTTCTGAAATTGTTGTTGTAGTAATTTAAGATTAAAGGCAGTTTTTACTAATATAGTTGTTTTGCCTTAATATCAAATTCCAGAAATTGTATTTTGTATATTGAATGAAAATTCTCCCATAAATGAGGGTAATTCCCTACAATGTTTCCTCTGAAATGTCTTGTAGCTAAATTATTTCCCGTAATAAAAACCCACAGTCCTCCCTGTATGTATTTTACTTTTATTTTCTTTGCCTTTTATATTGTAGATTTAATTTAGTATGCTATGGAGATTACATACAGATCTGTATGTATTGAGCTCTTTTTCTTTTCAAAACAGATGAGCTTTGATCCAAACCTTCTCCATAACAATGGACACAATGGGTACCCCAATGGTACTTCAGCAGCACTGCGTGAAACTGGGGTTATTGAAAAACTGTTAACCTCTTATGGATTTATTCAGTGTTCAGAACGTCAAGCTAGACTTTTCTTCCACTGTTCACAATATAATGGCAACCTGCAGGACTTAAAAGTAGGAGGTAATCTGCCAGTTCTTTTACATTTTTCTTGAATGTCAACTTATTCATGAGTACTTTTCAAAAAAATGTGTTTTAAGTCTCCCCCCTCCCCCAAAAAGTAATGGAAGTTTTGGCCTTTTATTTATACCAATTACTGATATATGTAGCAGCATAATCCTAATTTATTATGGTTGTATCTTGGAGGGATAAAAGACTAGTTGATTAAAAAATACCTTTGAGTATTTTTATGGTAAATGCTTAGAGGAGATAAAGGACTGAAGTTATGAGGTTCTGTACCTTTTTTTTTTTTATTTTTTAATGTCTGAGAAAGAATCAGAACAATGACTAACAGTATTTGGTGTACCAAATGCTCTAGATACATGCTGTTAAGCATTGTTTTGGTTAATCCTCAAAACAATCTTATTTTTCAGAAATTAGTCTCACTTTGCAATAAGGAATCTGAAGTACAGAGAGGTTAAAAGAAAATCTTGTCAAAGGTTATCATTATGTATTGCCTCATTTGTAAACATGTATAAATGCCATAAAAACTAAGACTTATTAATATGTGGCTTAGTCTAATAACACAGTGGTTCTGGAACATTACTGTGTATCAGAATTACCTGGAAGGCTTGTTTAAACAGATTGTTGTACCTGATCCCAGAGTTTGTCTTTGCATAGGTCTGGAGTGAGGCCCAAGAATTTGCATTTGTACTGAACTCCCAGGTAATGTTGATGCTTCTGGTCCAGGGACCACACTTTGAGAACCACTGGTTTAAGGCGGTTCAAATACTACTTTAAGTAGAACTCAGAGGTGAGATACCATTTTGCAAACATCAGTCCAACAAACATAACACATTCTTTATTTTAGATGATGTTGAATTCGAAGTATCATCTGACCGGCGGACTGGGAAACCCATTGCTATTAAATTGGTGAAGATTAAACCAGAAATCCACCCTGAAGAACGAATGAATGGACAAGTTAGTAACTTTGATGCTTTGTATTTTCTTAGGGCCCTGCATTTGCATATCTTTCACATTAGAAAAGGAAGATTCTCCCCATCTCCTCAGTTTGCACGAAAGAGAGCTATAGTATATAAAGATTACTATTTTAAAATGATATCAGAAGCACTGGCATATCTTGACCTTACATAAAAATATGGTCAAGACTCAATTTGGGTTTTATATATAACCCTAAGTCTATACTTACAGTCAACTTATATACTGTAAGTTTGAAATTTGGCAGCATGACATCCTCTTGTGGATCATATTAAAATGCATCCTTGTGTATAGTATAGAGGATATTAAAATTCAGTTTATATTGCACAGTGCTGCTCCTGAAATGATTAGCAATGGAAATTTTTTTTTTTTTGACTGGTAGGTTGTGTGCGCTGTTCCTCACAACTTAGAGAGTAAATCTCCAGCTGCCCCGGGTCAGAGTCCAACAGGGAGTGTATGCTACGAACGTAATGGGGTAAACTTGTGTATTTTTCTTAAACCTTTGCCTGATCCACCATGTGATCTATAAGCGTACTTTAAAATTCAAAGTAGAAAACGTAAGCTAGTTGCTAAAATCAGTTTTAAATTTGATTTCTAAGAGGCTTCAAGTGCAGCATAATCAAAAAAATTTAAAAAGAAAAAATCCATAGGACTTCCAAGTGTCTTAGCTTGCCCAAGTGTGACCTTAGTTAGACTCTTAAGGTAAAATGCTCCTTTTAATCGCTTTTTTTGGGGGGTGGTATGGAGGGGTACTTTTTCTGGTTCCTTTTAAACACTAACTCCAGCTTTTTTGTTTGGAATGCCTTACATAAAAATTGTCTTTTTGAAATGTAACTAGTATCTGGGCAAATGCTTCCACGTGTGTAAACTTTTTGAAGTTGGATTGCTGCTCAGCTGTGCACTCGCAGAAGTCATCAGCACCATGGAGGGGGATAATATGTGTTTATATGAATAAAACAACTTGTCATAAAGCATATAATTTTTAAGAAATTTGGCTTGAAAATGCCAGTATAAGAAGTGTTTAAGTAAATTATTGTATACAGTGAGTGAATATATGCCCTGCCAAGATAGTAATAATAATTTATCACTTCACAGGAAGTGTTTTATCTGACATACACCCCTGAAGATGTTGAAGGGAATGTTCAGCTGGAAACCGGAGATAAAATAAATTTTGTAATTGATAACAATAAACAGTAAGTTCTTTTCAGAATTTTCCCACCTTTGTGATTCTTTGTTGGTTTTACAATAAGAAATTTGAAGTGAGTTAAAAACAGAACTTATAAATAAATGTAGGTAGTTTGGACCTTTTAAATTTTTTATTAGCTGAATGATTATGCTATGGCAGGCACTGTGCAAGGTGTCAGAATAGGAAAATGATGAAAACATGGTCAGTTTTTCAAGGAGTATGATTGGTTTAGATCTTTGGAAGTGGTAGAGCTGGTAGACTTATGGAGAATCGAAATGCTCTAAACTAGACTTAGCTATGTCAAACTTAACAGGAGAGATGAGGACATAATACTGATAGGCCAGAGATGGTGGGATTGAGAAGTCAAATCATAGTGAGGAAAAAAAGTATCACATTGGGAAGATAAAATCATCAAAATGAATTGATAAGATAAAGGAGATGTGATTGGAGTTACAAGGAGTCCCAAATACTTTTTGTGGCCTGACCTACTGAGCTGATGATTGCAAGAAGAGAGAGGAGAAAGTACTCAGGGTAGAAGAAGAAATAGGTTCATTTTGGCAGTTAGAATTTAAAGTGTCTGTGGTATATCTGGGTGAATATCAAATATACAGTTGCATGTATAGCAGTGAGACTTAGAAGCTAGTAATGAGCGAGAAATACAGCTAAAGAATTCATTAGTATGGAAGTTAAGGAAAACATAGTTAAGAAAGCCCAGGGATAATTATTTTTTAATTTTAGGGTGAAAAAGACGAGATGTAAGCAGGGAAGGAAGTTAAGAAATTGGAAAAAGTGGAAGGAATGCACTCTTTTCAACAACATATGGAAGGAAAAGTTCAAAAGCATGTGCAGAATCATTTGCCTTGAATTCTATCTCTTGCAAGGCTGGAAGGAATCAAATTGAGTTGTGGGTATAGATAGTATTAGTTCTTGTCTGAGGGCCACAATTTAATCTGAAGTAGGAGATAAGACTTAAGTGTGAGGAAGACACTGAAAGAGCTATTATTTGACTTTTATTAAGTTTTTGTATGCCAAGCACTTATACTGTATACTTTATGCATAGTTCTTTATCCTCACCATAGACTTTCCTGATAAGCTTTTCATCTATAAATGAAGAATGTATTCTTGCAAAATTAGTAACCTGAATTTGCAACTTTTAAATAGCAGCAGTAAGTCTTTGGTGATCAAATTTCTTTAAATTAAAATACATTTGAGTTACCATTTGTCCATGAAGAATTAAGGAAAAATTGCTTGGTGGTTTGGTACCAAGGATTGAACTCAAGGGGCACTTAACCAGTGAGCCATATCCCCAGCTGCCCTTTTTTGTATTTTATTTAGAGACAGGGACTCACTGAGTTGCCTAGGGCCTCACGTTGCTGAGGCTGGTTTTGGAACTCGAAATCCTCCTGCCTCAGCCTCTCGAGCCTCTGGGATTATAGGCATGCGCCACCCCGGCTGTTGTTTCTCTCTTAAAACAGCTATACCCACAATATCATTGTATCTTAGGGTCTGTTTTTTCTTTTTCGTTTTTTTTTTTTTTTTTTTTTAAGGTACTGGGAATTGAACCCATGGACACTGAATCATATCCCCAGCCCTTTTTATTTTGAGATGGGGTCTGTTCTCAAACTTGGAATCCTCCTGCCTCAGCATTCCAAGCTGCTGGGATTGCAGGCATGGGCCACCACACCCAACAGTCTATGCTATCTTCAAAACAAAATTGAATTTACATTGCTGATGTTCAATGATGGGTGCAGTATATAGTAACATGGGGTGTCTCTGGCTGGTTTCAGTTCTCCAGTGGTGGAGAATGCCTTCGCCGCCGCCGCCCCCCCCCCCCCCCCCGGTACTAGGAATTGAACCCAGGGATGCTCTACCACTAAGTCACATCCCCAACCCCTTTTCTTTTTCAAGACAGATCTCTCTAAGTTGCCTAGGCTGGCCTTGAACTTGGAATCCTCCTGCCTCAGATTCCTGAGTCTCTGGGTTTATAGGTATACATGTGCCACTGTGCCCAGCAAGAATCCCTTCCCCCACTCCCCAATACTGGAGATAGAACTGAGGGCTTTGTGCAGATGAGGCAAGTTCACCACTAGCTACATCTGTAGCCCATTAATGTCATTTTTAAAGCCACAGTGAATTCTCCTAAAATCAGTGCATTTATCCATCTTTCTCTTATTTCTCTTTAGTCAGAAATAATTCATCTGGGCATGATGGTGCATAGCTGTAATTCCAGCTACTGGAGAAGCTGAGGCAGGAGGATCACAAGTTTGAGGCCAGCCTTGGCAACTTAGATTCTGTTTCAAAATAAAAAGTAAAGAAGTCTGGTGATGTAACTTAGTAATAGA
>JAJEJO010000950.1:338868-376376 GCA_020662805.1 Glaucomys volans | reverse complement strand
CAGAATAATAATAATAATAATAATAATAATAATAATAATAATAATAATAATAATAATAGCAGCTTGGGCAACTTAGCACGACCATATCAAAATAAAATTTAAAAAGGCCTAGAGTTTTAAAAGCTCAGAAATAGAGTACTCCTGGGTTCAGCCTCCATCCAGAACTGAAGAAAATGAATGAACGGCTATTACATTTACTACTCATTAATAACAGACTACTCTTATTGCTCTCCATCACCTTTACCTTAGTTGACAGCACATAATATGTTTAAATATTCGTTCAGTAATTTTAAAAGTTTAATGTTCCCCACCTTTGGAATTCAGTTTGTCTTTATTTCAGATTTTTTGTTGGAATAGTAAAGCAGAGTAGAACATTACACATCAAAGTAAAAGCCCAAATCTTTTAGAGAAAAATAATCCATATATATGCTAAATATAGAAGTATAGGGAGTTTACACAAAAGTCCTATGCCTATGAAGCCATATAAAAAGGATTAGATGTCATAACATTCGTTCTTACTGATGATAGAAGCCCATAAAACTAATTTGTTTTTGTAGACTCTTCATATCTAGCCAAACCAATGCATTTTTAACCCCTCTTTGATTCCCCATTATTCCTTTCTAGTACTGGTGCTGTAAGTGCTCGTAACATTATGCTGTTGAAAAAGAAACAAGCCCGCTGTCAGGGAGTAGTTTGTGCCATGAAGGTAAGTATCAACAAATTTGAAAATTTTGAGTTTTTTCTTTGACAACCTTAATTCTTGTACTTCAAACCCAAGCTTCCCCCTCCCCAGCCTCTGCTTCAAAGAATATCTTAACTGATAACCTAAAACTAATCTCTTAAAATTCCTTGGTTGCTAATTCAGTTATGTCCTTCAAAACAGTCTTTCATTGCTAGTGTTATACTTTATCAATCTGTTGTTTTGACTATGTTGTAAAGAGGCTTATTGAGTTTTAAGTTGTAATCACACATTTGTACACTGATGATAATGTTCTTAGATTTTATTTACTTTTACTTTTAGGAGGCGTTTGGCTTTATTGAAAGAGGTGATGTTGTAAAAGAGATATTCTTTCACTATAGTGAATTTAAAGGTGACCTAGAAACCTTACAGCCTGGAGATGATGTGGAATTCACAATCAAGGACAGAAATGTAAGATAGTTTCCTGATTTATCTTTGATCTTTTAAGATTAGTAGTGGATTACATCTTTAGGAAACACTTAAAATTATGTGATTTCCCTCCCTCCCCAATCCCTTCTGATTTAGGGTAAAGAAGTTGCAACAGATGTCAGACTTCTGCCTCAAGGAACAGTCATTTTTGAAGATATCAGCATTGAACATTTTGAAGGAACTGTAACCAAAGTTATCCCAAAAGTACCCAGTAAAAACCAGGCATGTTGTCTTTTTCAGGAGAGTTCTCTTTTGCCCCAGTAATAATTGAATAAATAATAGGGTGTGATATACTGAAGATTTTTTTCAATTTGATTAATGTAATTATGTGAGCATGTAACACAAGTATCTTTTCATATATTTATTATTAAACCAAATGAGAAATTTCTGGTTGATATATCCGTGAATATGTTTGTTTTTAATTGGGTAAGAAGAAATGCTGGTTAATTGGGAAAAATTCTTACTGGATTGGACTGCAGTTTGGATATGCATTTGTTTCCTGCTCTCCAGTCATTCCCTCCCCTTTTGTTTTTTTTAGTCATTGTTAAGGAAATGTGAAATATAAAATCCTAAGAATGTTTTTTCTTAAGTAAAATAAATTCTCAACATTAGAGTACAGGGTCTTAACTTCAATGTTGTGGTTTTATGGTTATGCCATATGACCGTAAGCTTTCAAATAGGACTTGTGTTGTCAACACCTTTTTTCCCTTCAGGGAACTATATTATAAATAACATGGGTTTGCTGTGTGTTCTTCTTGTTTGACTTAGAACTAGGAAGGATGAGAAATCTCCAGCTAAAATCGTTTTTCCTTCTCATCAGAATGACCCATTGCCAGGACGAATCAAAGTTGACTTTGTGATTCCTAAAGAACTTCCCTTTGGAGACAAAGATACAAAATCCAAGGTGACCCTATTGGAAGGTGACCATGTTAGGTTTAATATTTCAACAGACCGACGTGACAAATTAGAACGAGCAACTAACATAGAAGTTCTATCAAATACATTTCAGTTCACTAATGAAGCCAGAGAAATGGTAAGTGTTGAGTATTAGTGGAGCAGTATCTAACATGGAGTGGCCAGTGTTATCTTCAAGTTTGTACTACTAAATTAGAAGTTCTTGTAAGTTAATAACCACATTGGGGGGATACCTTAAGATAATTAAGAATCAGATATTTGAGTTAGTCTACATTTATTTCTGCCAGTTATCCTGAAAGTACGTGTGAAAAAGTTCTGCAATAGAAATCTGGACAGGATTATTGCTACGGTATTTTGAGAGTCATTAATTCTCCAACCATTAAAAATGAAGAGCAGAAAGATTCAAGCCCATATTTGTAGAAAGTTGATTTTTCCCAAGATACTTCATAAATAATTGATTTTCAGAGTCAACTAGAACTTTGTTTTTTTGTTAGAGCATTGCAAATTCTTTTTAATAAGTAAATGTCCAGAAGTGGCATATACCAGAATTGTATCCTGAATGTTTAACATACTTGGTTTTTGTGAGCTGATTTTCTCGGACATGAGTTATATTTGTTGGGATCATACTGACTGTAGTATGTTGTCAGAGAAGTTTTTAACTTTCTTGACATGTTTTTGACCTTTGATTTTTGGAAAACTGATCTTATATACACTTGGAATGTACTTTTAACTTAATTTGGAGGTCTGAGTGTGTGATTTATTTTTTTCTATTGATATAAGTACTGGGGATTAAACCCTGAGGTGCTACATTCCCAGCACCACCCACCACCACCACCTTTTTTTCTTTTTTCTTTTTATACCAGGGATTTAACCCAGAGGGTCTTAACACTGAGCCTTATATCCCCAGCCTTTTTTTTTTTTTTTTTTTTTTGAGACAGGGCCTCATTAAGTTGCTGAGGCTGGCCTGGAACTTGGTATCCTGGCTCAGCTTCCTAAGTCCCTAGGATTACAGACATGCACCATCGTGCCTGGCCTGAATATGAGGTTTATTTTTTTATTATTATTATTTTTTTTTAATGTGGGGTTTTTAAGAAAACTACTCAGGATGTTTTGCATTATAGTATGGAGTGTATGGCTTGGTTACCATCAGGACTTGGTGAGAATTAAATGTCAGAATATTGTTTAGGTAACATCCTTTTACAGAACAATTACCTCTGCAGTAGTAAACATGGAGTGTAATTCATTGACAATTTGATAATTCATGTTCATTGTTTCAGTAGACATTTGATTACTGCCATGTTTCAAGTCAATACTGTGCTCTCAGAAAGCTGATAATTTAGTAAGAAGGAGAAAATGTGCAGAAAGAAATTCTGGCTTTTTATTTTTCAGACCTAAATCTTAAATGCTTCCTTTGCCTAAAGTCGCAAAAAAATTTTTGAGGTAGAGTCTATAAAGAGTTGCCTTTGTTACCAACCTTTCGAACTGTCAGTTGGTAAAGCTTTGAAATTTCTGGAGGTTATGTTTTTATTAGGTTTAGGCTTTTATGAAGTGGATTATGTGTGTTTACATTCTAATAGGATATATTGCTCTTTCTAATAAATATTTGCCAAGGAGCTGAGCACAGTGGCTCATGCCTGTAATCTCAGACTTGGATGCTGAGACAGGAGGATGGCAAGTTTGAAGTCAGCCTCCACAACTTAAACCCTGTATCAAAATAAAAGGAGCTGGGGATGTTAACTTAGTGATAAAGCACCCCTGGGTTTAATCCCTGGTACCTACATAAATAAATATTTGCTAAGAAGTAGCATCTGGAGATCTCAGAATTGTTGGTTTTTAAATAACTTCGTTGAAAACAATGAGTTTGCTGGGTGCTGTGATATGCCCTTGTAATCTCAGCAAGTTGGGATGCCGAGTAGGAAGGATCACAAGTTCATGGCCAGCCTAAGCAATTTGGTGACACCCTGTCTTTGAGAATATGAAAAATAAAAAGAATAGTTTATATTAAAGAGAAAACAGTAAAAATGAGGATGCAGTATTCAGGTTATTAATAGTAAAAATTCCTAGTGAATTTAACTTGATGGTGCTTACAAACTTGAATATTACCTTACTTGAAAAGCTTCACAACCAGTGAAACTATTACTTGGGTTTCAGGGTGTGATTGCTGCCATGAGAGATGGTTTTGGTTTCATCAAGTGTGTGGATCGTGATGCTCGTATGTTCTTCCACTTCAGTGAAATTCTGGATGGGAACCAGCTCCATATTGCAGATGAAGTAGAGTTTACTGTGGTACCTGTGAGTAGTGTTTGAGAAAGGTATTGGGGTGGGGTTTCTAATGCTTCCTTTGTCAGTTTAAAGTTCATTTTGTTTTATCATTTGTAGGATATGCTCTCTGCCCAAAGAAATCATGCTATTAGGATTAAAAAACTTCCCAAGGGCACGGTTTCATTCCATTCCCATTCAGATCATCGTTTTCTGGGCACTGTAGAGAAAGAAGCCACTTTTTCCAATCCTAAAACCACTAGCCCAAATAAAGGCAAAGAGAAGGTAAGTTTTACATAATCAGAATGGTTTTTATAGCTCTTCATTTCTCTGCTTTTTACAGGCACATAGTAATGGAGTATTATTTCTTTGAGTGTGAGATCCCAGGGCTCTGTACCACTGATACATCTGTAACTTTTTTGCAGACGGGAAAGGTACAGGGGATTGAACCTGGGAGCACTTTACCACCAAGTGGCATCCTCATTCCTTCTTGTTTTCTTATTGTGAGCCACGGTCTAAGATGCTGAAGCTAGCCCTGAACTTGTAGTTCTCCTGCCTCTCCCAAGTCACTGGGATTGTAGGCATAACATCACCACATCTAGCAAGAATTCTGTTATATTAATTGTGATATAATCAAAGCAAGGTTTCTTAGCATCACCGTTATTAACATTTTGGGATGGATAATTTTTTGCTCTGGGGAGTATATTGTGACAGCAAAAAATTTCTCTAGAAATTTCCAGATACCCTTTAAGAGGCAGAATCACCCCCAATTGGGAACCAGTCATCAAAAATATTAATACTTGCCTTTTAAGCAATTTGAAACTCATTTGAACTCCAATTATTAAAAAATAATCTAAGCTTCTATTCATAAGTAGATAATGAATTGAGTAACTTTAGTCAGAATAAGTAATTCATACAGAATGTAAAGTATTGCCATTAACATTTTGCCAGTGCTCTGGCAGAAATGAATTTTAACTGGCAGAATGTGGGATGATTGCACTAAGATATTGACATTTAATAGGTGGAGATAGGAAAGAGAATTTCTCAGTATTAAAGAAGTACAGATGATAAAATTTCAGGGTTTCTAAATTAGTAAGATATTTGACAAGAAGATGGTTTGTGTTTTGTTTTGGATGAAGAAAGGATAAATAGGGTGAAAAATCAGGACACAGATTGAGAGGGTGTGACAGGTTGCCACTTAATAGCACAGAATAGGAGTGTGCTGCATTTCAAGAAAAAGGTTAGATAGTGTATTCAGGTGTGTGCTTGGGGCAGATAATGGCATTAGTCAATATTGTGAATATTCAATAATTTAAAAATTGTTTTAAAAGTAACAGTTATAGGAGGAATATGAATGGTTAAAGGTAGAAATTAATTGGTTTTGAATATGTAATAGTTTAATGAGGTTTATGAAGCTTATGAAGGACAGCAAGATTAGTAATATGGGTATTATTCCCATAGAAAGGATGTTGAAACCATAAAAATGGTATAATTTATGTAATTGCTGATACAATGTAATTCCTGTATGATTCTGTATAACATTTGAAATTTTTCAATTTTTATTATGGAAATATTGGTATATCATAACTTTATCACCTATTTTATCAACTGCTATGAACTAGGCTAGATTCTATATCAAATGAAATTCTCATGCATTGATAAATATACCAGTTGACAATGTATCCAAAACAGTGTGATGTACTATTAGATAACAAAGGATACTTTAACTTCTTTAGGAAATAATAAAAATTCCTCTTTATAGGATGCTAAAGCTTCAGGCTGTACAGAATTTTCACTTGGTTGGAAATGACATGCCCAGTGTGTTTTCTGGTTGACTATGAGTGGTAGAGAATAAGTGTGTTCAATGTTTTCAAAAATTTTCCCTCTTCAGCAACAAAAATTAGGTTCTCAAGACTGAAATACCCAATGGCAGCAGGTTGATCCAGTCTTGGATTAAGGCAAGACCACCTTTTTATTCACATGAATAATCCGTTATTGTTAGAAAACGCTAGAACTAGCCCCAATGACTTTAGAGACTGAGGCAGGAGGATCACAAGTTCAAGGATAGCCTCAGTAGCTTAGCAAGACCCTGTCTCAAAATTTGAAAAAGAAATGGGGATGTAGCTCAATGGTAAAGCATCCCTGAGTTAAATCCTCAGTACCAAAAAAAAAACACACACACACAAAAAAGAACACTACAATTAGAAGTTCTTATGGTCTCTGCAAAATTTTTAGCTCAAGGATCTCTGACAACTATAGTTGATTATGTTGTTGGTTGGATGGTTTCTTGGACTGGGGATTAAACCCAGAGACCTTCTACCATTGAGCTACATCCAGAGTCCTTTTTTATTTTGCGTCAGGGTCTTGCTGAGTTGATGAGGCTGGCCTTACATTTGGGATCCTCTTGCCTCAGCCTACCAAGTAGCTGGGATTAAGGCTGTCACACATGCCCGCCTTGTATTGTTTTTTTGTTGTTGTTCTGGGGCTGTTTTCATCGTATTCTGACTCTCTCTTTTTAGGAGGCTGAGGATGGCATTATTGCTTACGATGATTGTGGGGTGAAACTGACCATTGCTTTTCAAGCCAAGGATGTGGAAGGATCTACTTCTCCTCAAATAGGAGATAAGGCAAGATAATTCTGCATATTTGAGAGAAGGGTTAAGATTGTCATCTTGGTCGTAGATCCTGAAGGATGGTTTCTTTAAATTTTGTCCAAGTATTTTTTTACACTTAAAAGGTTAAATACATCTTTTTTTTTAAATACCTTCGTAGTTGTCGGTGGACCTTCATTATTTTTATTTATAGGCAGTGCTGAGACTTGAACCCAGTGCCTCACACATGTTAGGCAAGCACTGTATCACTGAACTACAACCCCAGCCCCATGATTATCTTCATATGTAAAAGTAGCTCATTCAATTAAAACTCAGTCTAGAAAGCTCTTTTTTTCAATCTCTGATTCCTTAGTTAAGCATTAGGGAAGGTACACATAAACCCATTTGAAATATTTCCAAAATAAAATATCAAAGATGTTACAGTGCCATTAATCTTTTACTCATACCTATCTCTGGGTTTTGGATAGTAGTCTTTTAGAGAAAATAAGACTAAGAAATGCATAACTAAAGGTCAGTAAAACTTAATCCTTAGTGAAAACCGATTTTATCCGATTAACTACAAAGAATATCTAGAGTGAAGAGCATGATCTAGGGGAGTTTTAGGTCTCATTTTGAGAGTTAAGAAACTTGTCATTAAACAGGATTAATGATCATGCTCATTTTTCACAGGTTGAATTTAGTATTAGCGACAAACAGAGGCCTGGACAGCAGATTGCAACTTGTGTGCGACTTTTAGGTCGTAATTCCAACAAGAGGCTCTTGGGTTATGTGGCAACTCTGAAAGATAATTTTGGGTTTATTGAAACAGCCAATCATGATAAGGAAATCTTTTTCCATTACAGGTAAGCAATGTCTTTTTGGGGAAGTTACAGCTTATTGTTCATTGTTTTGCTTTAGTCATAAAACATTTAATATTGCTGCTGTTTTTGTTGTTGGTTATATTTTTTGAATCCCAGATTCATTTTGGCACAATACTGGCAAAATATATACTAACTTCTACGTAAAGAACATGTGTGACCAAAAGATATAAGCCTGGGCCTTTAAACAATGGTTAAGAAGGCCTTTCTGTTCCAATGAAAGAATATTTTGTATTGGTTCCAGAGTTGTACATTTGACATATAGTGTTCAAGAGTGTGGGCTCTTAGAACCAGCACCAGAGAATTCAGATTTGAATTCAGGCTGTGCCACTTAAGCACTTACGTGACTTCTATCAAATGAATTAACTTCTGGGTATTCAAGTGAATACCCACCTCATAGTATTTAAGTGTTCAACATAAGTAAACATGCGTGAGTGTTTCATAAAAGAAAGTCTACTTTCTACTATTGATACTTCTAATAATGGCTTATTTAAATATCATTTTTCCTTTCCCCTTAGTGAGTTCTCTGGTGATGTCGATAGCCTGGAGCTGGGGGACATGGTCGAATACAGCTTGTCCAAAGGCAAAGGCAACAAAGTCAGTGCTGAAAAAGTAAACAAAACTCACTCAGGTAATGAATTGTGACATGTATTGTTTTCAGCATATGCTTTGAGTGGAAGATAGGGTGGGAGAGGAAGACATGACCTAGTTATTTGTTCTACCTCAGTTATTCTCACATTTGGTCCCCAGATCAATAGTATAATTTGGCTCCTTATTAGAAAAGCAAATTCTCTGACCTGCTGAAATTCTGGGAGTGGGAAATCTGTTCTATTAAGTTTTTTAAGTAACTCTCATGTACACCAAAGCTTGAGAATCACTGTTCTACAGATATTTTAGTTAATTTATATTAAATCTCTCTTTTTAAAAACCCACAAAGCCAGAGAGAGAATCTTTTTGAAGATTTGTGTTTTTTGTTTTGTTTTGTTAGTTTGTTTTTGGGGGGTTACCAGGGATTGAACTCAGGGGCATTCCACCACTAAGCCACATCCCCAGCCTAATTTTGTATTTTATTTAGAGACATGGTCTCACTGAATTGCTTAGTGTCTCGCTTTTGCTGAGACTGACTTTGAACTCTTGATCCTCCTGCCTCAGCCTCCCAAGCCACTGGGATTACAGGTGTGTGCCACCAAACCAGGCTGGAAGATCTGTTTTTGAACAAAAAGTCTAAATGTGAAAAAATAATGGGAAATTAAGAAAATCACTTCTGTTTAGGATCTCTGACTTATAAAATACCTGCAACTAGTTTTGGCTTTTCATCTTAACTCCCCAAATAACACTTTCTTTTGGTGGGACCCAGAAAAATAACTAAGACCATTCATTTCAGTGCTGTAAATGTGTTAAGTATATGATATGTTTTAGACACTGGGAATACAGAAGTGAAAAACCAGACAAATCCCAGCCTTCATTGAGCTTATTTTTTGGTGGAAACTATGGGCAGACAAGGAGTTAAACATTGTATGTAGTAGGTTTAGAAAGATAATAAAACATTTAAAGATGAAACAAATCAGGAAGTATATAAATAGTTTCCCGTATTAGAGACCTCATTAAAAAGGTGATTTAGTCACCTGGAAAAGTGGGGAGAGAGCAAGACAAGTTTTTAAATATGAGTACTTGTTAATTCCTTAAATTGAGTTTTATTTAGCAAAGGTCAGTTTAGAAGTATTTAAGGTCAAGCAACTGTTCTAGAAATAAAACTTGGCTTTAGGTTTGCTGTACCACTTGAAGAATAATAGCAGGGAAATAGCCTACCCTGTATTAACATTTGTGTTGGGTTTTGCCTTTTTTTTTTTTTTTTTTTTTTTGCGCCCTACTTTTGAGTGGAATTAAAATTGTTAAGTGAAATATGTACATACATTTATTTTTATTTTGTAGTGAATGGCATTACTGAGGAAGCTGATCCCACCATCTATTCTGGTAAAGTCATTCGCCCCCTCAGAGGTGTTGATCCAACACAGATTGAGTACCAAGGAATGATTGAGATCGTGGACGAGGGTAAGCACGTTCCTGTCGGATGGCATGAAATTTTCCATACCTTCTGGTGAACGCTTATTTTTATTGTTGGTATGTGTGTGCTGGGTATTGAACCCAGGGTGGTCTACCACTGAGCTACAACCCCTTTTTTATTAATTTTAAATTGTGAGACAGGGTCTTGCTAAATTTCCAAACTGACTTCAAACCTAGAATCCTCCTGCCTCAACTTCTAGATCTTGGTGAACATTTTCAAGATTTTAAAATAGATGGAATTCGTTGCAGTTGTTTTCAGTTTTGTTAAAAACTGAATTCAGAAGAATGGTCTCTTTCTGGTTCCCTCACCCCATGCTTGTTTTTTCTTTTACATTCTTGGAAATGAGTTCAGCCTGGATTTTAAATTATGAACAATGATTGGCTATATTAGTCCATGGTCTTGAGAATGAGAACAAAATCTCATTAAAAAGATCATTTAATGTTGAATGGTGATCAATCACTGTAGTCATTTGGTATTCATGTTTTATAAGTATATTTATTTTCTGCAAAAGTTTAATCCATCTATCCCTTAATAATTAGGGTTCCATGAAAATTCTGCTTTTTATCCCTAGGCCAAGGTTTTCTCTGTTTTCTACCTTTACATTTTTTCTCTGTCTTCAAGAACTCATTCAGTTCTGATAGTAGCCTTTTGTCACCACCAGAAAGACCAACTTTGTATGACCTGCATGCATAAAATAAATGCAATAGAAATGGGAGGAAACTGGATGACTAGTATAGCTGACATACATAATGGTTAAAGTGAATGCATGGGTTTGATATTTGAACCCGAAAATGATGCTTGGCTCACAAAATAAATCCTTTTATCATCTGTAAGCCCATAATCAAAGTGGGGAAGAGCAGGTCTTTGGGAGAAAGAAATGACCCCTTGGTCATTTCAGTCATCCAGTTTCCTCCCATTTCTATTGCATTTATTTTATGCATGCAGGTCATACAAAGTTGGTCTTTCTGGTGGTGACAAAAGGCTACTATCAGAACTGAATGAGTTCTTGAAGACAGGGAGAAAAAATGTAAAGGTAGAAAACAGAGAAAACCTTGGCCTAGGAATAAAAAGCTTAGATGGATGACCCCTTGGTAACCTGTTACTTTATCACATGAAGTCCTGAGGAATTTTTACTTTACATAAAACCTATCTTTATTTCTTTCTCTTTCCCCCTCCCTTCACGTATACCTCCTGCCCCAAATATGAGTTGACATAGCAAGTCTTTTAAATTAATGCTACGATGACAAAACACCCTAAAAAGATCATGAGAGTATAGGCTACTAATTTTAACTCGGGAAATAATTTTGAATTGCCCTCCACACACGCACTCAAGCTGTTTTTAATTTCTTTTGCATTCCTATCTCCCCAGTCTATTTATTCTTCATTTACTAACTGTGGGCTGTGAGATATAGTCCAATAGAGCAGAGCATCTCTAAGCCTAGAATTTTCTAGGACTAGACAGACAGATCACATTTTCCCATTTGCTTGTAAGGACACCTCTTTTATTTAAGAACACAACTAAAACTTTGGAGTTGAGCATACCTTGGTCTGAACACCACATCCTAATTGTGTAACCTTAGACAAATCACTTAAATCTCCCCTTATTCCGTTTCTTCATCTTTAAAATGAGGGTATTCAACTTCAAAAATTTTTATGAAGATTAGCTGTGAATGTGGGGCTGTGGATATTACTCAATGTAGGATGCTTGCCTCACATGCTTAAGGCCCTAGGTTTGATCCCCAGTACTACAAAAAAGAAATTAAAATATGAGTGCTTAATAAAATGGTCATTATATCTGTAATCACTGTTCCGCATGACTGATCTGCTAGAGTTATCTCCACATTTTAGGTTCTTGCATGGTATTGTTTTTTTAGTCTTCACTTCTATATGTAATAGAAGGATGATAAAAAGTATTTCCAGTTCTGAAGCTTCTATTTCTTGCCTGTTTTTCTTTTCTCCTTTATTAGTTCATTGTGTTTATCTGGATACACTCAAACTCATTGGTTCAATTATTATCTGTATCCTGCACTGACCTCCAGAAAATTTTTTACTGTTGTAGGGCAGAGGTCAAGGGGGAAGAAAAAAAATGGCCTATTTTTGTAGTCTTCTTAAAACAACAGCATCCATTTTTTTACATATTGTCTTTGATTGCTTTATCACTTTAGCAGCACTGTTGAGAAGTTGTGACAGAGACAGGTTTTTTTTTTTTTTTTTTTTGTGCTGGAGATTGAACCCAGGGCCTTGTGCATGCCAGGCAAGCATTCTATCAACTGAGCTATAGCCCCAGCCTGGACAGGATGTCTTGTAAGCTTAAAATACTGTCTGATTTCAGATTCTGACTCTTATTTAGAATAAAGGAGCGTATAGTTTTTCATTCTAAAAAAATGAACGTGGCCTGAATCTGAACAAAAAAAGGAAGTAGAATGTCAAGGTTTTCTGATGTGCATTATTTGCCTATGCCTTGCTAGTTTACTTCCTGATTGGGTATGGGGCAGAAATATTTTGTATATTTGGGTCATGTTGTATAGTGGAGGAGAATGCTTAAAATTCAGCTAATGAAGTTTGTTATCAAGTTCAAAATGCGGTTTAAGAGTGTTTATTAGCTAGTAAAGTACTAATGAGTGATCAAGTTCTCATGTTCCCATGTTAGTATTTGACATTTGTGGTTCCTTTTAAGCTTTAAAGTAAAATTTCTCATGGCACATTTTTCAGCAGCTATATTTAGAAGAGATGCAGAGGAATATTATAAAATAACTTTTAGACTTTGTGCCTGTTTCTCTCCACAGGGGATATGAAAGGTGAGGTGTATCCATTTGGCATAGTTGGAATGGCCAACAAAGGGGATTGCCTGCAGAAAGGGGAGAGTGTCAAGTTCCAGTTGTGTGTCCTGGGCCAAAATGCACAGACTATGGCCTATAACATCACGCCCCTGCGCAGGGCCACAGTAGAGTGTGTGAAAGATCAGGTGAGTACAGTATCTCTGGATCTGAATTTGATCCTTTGAACCTTGACATTCATTTGGTTTATATTTCGATTTTCTCTTTTTAATAATTTGGAGTAGCTTATAAAAATGGGAAAACAAAAGAAAGTGACTGTATTAGTAAAGAAAATAAGAGTGATTATTCATAACTTAACACTGTATATTGAGGAAAGTAAGTTTGGAGAGTTCCAGAGTAAAGGAGCTGTAAGAGTTTTTTTTAATGTATTTCTTAATGGTGTTTTATAAATAATAATAGGGTTCATTATCCATATTCATACATGCACATAAATTTGATCAGTCTCATTCCCCAGAATGGTAAGATTTGTACATTTAATGCTCAGAGCTTCTTTTGTAGACCACCCAAAGAAGTCATGTTTAGGAGTGTTTATGAAATAAGCTTAGGGGAGCTGGGTGTGATAGTGCACACCTGTAATCCTAGCAACTTGTGAAGATGAGACAGGAGGATCACAAGTTTAAGGCCAGCCTCAGCAATTTAGTGAGGCCCTAAGCAACTTAGTAAGACCCTATCTCAAAAAATTAAAAGGACTGTGAATGTGGCTCAGTGAGTGGTTAAGCACCTCTGGGTTCAGTCCCCAGTACCCAAAAAAAATAAGTTTAGGAGAAACAAAACTAGTCCTATTAATGAGACCTTTGGGAAATTTCTTAGTTCTTGGCGGAAACATTTTTCAACATCAGTACAGTGAATGTGATATTTTTTTATGGCTGATATCCATACATCTAGAAGGGATCAAAATGAGTTACAGATTTAAGGACGCCCTAGTCATTTTACTTAATTCAAAAAGTTAGTTCATAATATATGAAGAAACAGGCAACCTTTGTTTCAGGCAAGCTTATGATACAATGAATGGCAGTGATTGTGGTTTTTCCTCCCCCCCCCCCCCCCCCAGTTTGGCTTCATTAACTACGAAGTAGGAGATAGCAAGAAGCTCTTTTTCCATGTGAAAGAAGTTCAGGATGGCATTGAGCTACAGGCAGGAGACGAGGTGGAGTTCTCAGTGATTCTTAATCAGCGTACTGGCAAGTGCAGTGCCTGTAATGTTTGGCGAGTCTGGTGAGTTTTTTGATTGTAGTTGGATTAGTAATCACCCTGGGTTCTCATAATTTCTGTTGTCTCTCCTTTCATCACATTTTTTACTTTATCAGTCCTTTGTTATCCCCTCCCTTTTTGCCATTTTTGGTTATGTATTCATGATTTATATCTCTAGTATTTTCTTCTTTATATCTCTAGTTTTCATTGTCTGGACTTAGCATTCATAAACCTGGGTCGGTTGAAACACTTAAGTACTGTGCTATGCTAGTATTAACATGGTAGATGTTAAACATAAAAAATTTATGCAGTCCTTGTTCTTAAAGAATTCTGCTTCTTTGCTCATTTTCTTCCATCAAGTCATTTCTAGGACATATGCTGCTTGAAATTCTAATTCTTATATCTTTCTCATCCTGACTCTCCTGCTTTTTGGGGGGGAGGGGGGACTAGGGATTGAACTCAGGGTCACTTGACCACTGAGCCACATCCCCAGCCCTATTTTGTGTTTTATTTAGAGACAGGGTCTCACTGAGTTGCTTAGCTCCTCACCATTGTTGAGGCTGGCTTTGAACTTGAGATCCTCCTGCCTCAGCCTCCCAAGCCACTGGGATTATATCATTGCGCCAGCTGCTTTTTTCTTTTTCTTTTTTTAACCTAATTTACCATTGTAGGAAATGGGATTCTCTAGAACTCTTTGTTCATATCTCACTTTTCTAAGGTTTTCTACATCAACTATTTTGTTTTATGCACCTATGGAACTAACAAGTCTAGCATTGACCATCACCCAAATGATTCTTTCAGATCATATATAGTTGGAACCTTGAATGGTGGGGTGGGGGAGACACGCACACACACAAACTTGTCTGTCTTGTATTGACAGTGTTCTAGATGAGGCAAGAGTCCCCCTCATTAAAAGTGAGTCATTTAAGCAGTTAAGTAAGAAACACACTCTTCAACTACTTTCTTCCTACCATGTGTTGATTGTTCTCACCCTTTGATGTTACAGTGAGGGCCCCAAGGCTGTTGCAGCTCCTCGACCAGATCGGTTGGTCAATCGCTTGAAGAATATCACCCTGGATGATGCTAGTGCTCCTCGCCTAATGGTTCTTCGTCAGCCAAGGGGACCAGATAACTCAATGGTATGGTTCGGATTCAGGCCACATTCATTTTTTTTAGAATGAACGACTATAGGCTCCTTTATTCTAAATAGGAGTCAGAATGTGAAAGGACCAGACAGTAAGTATTTTTAAGCTTGAGAGAGGACAACTGACAGACCCAACATATTATTTGAAGTCTTATTTCAACATAGGTTAGAGAAATTAATGAAGCACAGAGCTTCAGTGTTACTATAACTAGTTTGAATTTCCTGCATGTTGGTTCAGCACCTAAGAGATTGCTTTGAGTAAGAAGCACAGTTCTTGGTTTTCTTAATGCTTTCTACATGGCTTAGATAATGGGTCAGGAGCGCTTAAAAATAGATTATTTTCCTCTGGTAAAGAACTGGTAATGGTTAAAATGAATAAAAATAATACTTACTTAGCTCATTTTGGAATTGTGAATGTACTTTGTTCCCAAGTTATTAACTGCAATTTTTATTTTTTCACAGGGATTTGGTGCAGAAAGAAAGATTCGTCAAGCTGGTGTCATTGACTAACCACATCCATAAAGCACATCATTAACCCACTATGATCAAGTTGGGGGGATTCTGGTGAAGGGTTCTGAATATCTCCCTCTTCATCCCTCCCAAAATCTGGAATACTTATTCTATTGAGCTATTACACCAGTTTTAACACCTTCCTCGTGTTATGTTTAAAAAAATAAATAAATTTAAGAAACCATTTTAAAATTATGCACAGTTGCAGCCTGGAAAACTTAAGGTGGCGCCTTATAGTATCAATTTTAGGAGCTTTATTTGGTGCATTTAACGCAACTGGTAATTGCAAAATCCACTTCGCCTGTGTAAGTGAAAAATAGACTGTTATCTTGTTGGCCCTATGAAATTCTGCACTTGATATTTAAATATATACTCTACCTTCATTACTTCTGGCAAGATGTTCTGCCTTAGCACTCAGTTGCATTCTTTTCCTTTCCTGTTCATTATGCTTTAATTCTGAGGACCATATGAGGGTAGGATATATTACCTTTTAAAAATTACAAAATTTGTATAGGCAAACCATTTTCTTAAGTTGATGGCCAAATGTTAAAATGTTATTTTTCATATCATTTATAATCTTGTCACAATCCACTTAACAAAGTTTGGTTAGATTTCAGTGAAAATTATCTTCCAGAGTAGTTTTTTTTTTTTTTTTTTTTCTGGGATGGGGGGCAAATAACTTTACTACAATTAGTATATATATGGTGCAGAATTTCATGCAAATGAAGTGTGCCAGCAGTGTGATAATTTAAACCTATTTAAACAAAAACAAACAAAAAAAGGACGAATGCACAAACTTGCTGCTGCTTAGATCACTGCAGCTTCTAGGACCCAGTTTCTTTTACTGATTTAAAAACAAAACGAGAAAAAAAAAAAATAAAAAAGTTGTGCCTGAAATGAATCTTGTTTTTTTTATAAGTAGCCGCCTGGTTCCTGTGTCCTGTAAAATACAGGCACTTGGCCCTTGGTGTAGCTTCTGTTCAACTTTATATCACGGGAATGGATTGGTCTGATTTCTTGGCCCTCATCTTGAATTGGCCATATTCAGGGTCCCTGGCCAGTGAACTGAAGGCTTTGTCAGATGACAAGGGTCAGCTCAGGGGATGTGGGGGAGGGCGCTTTTATCTTCCCCGTTGTCGTTTGAGGTTTTGATCTCTGGGTAAAGAGGCCGTTTATCTTTGTAAACACAAAACATTTTTGCTTTCTCCAGTTTTCTGTTAATGGCGAAAGAATGGAAGCGAATAAAGTTTTACTGATTTTTGAGACACTAGCACCTAGCGCTTTCATTATTGATACGTCCTGTGTGGGAGGGGCGGGTCTGGGTGCGGCCTGCCGCGTGACTCCAGGGTCGCAGGCCCACGTGGCTGGGGCGGGACTTGGGCGCCTGGGGCGCCTACTGATTGCGTAGCGGGCGGGGCCGGAAGTGCCGCTCCCTGGTGGGGGCTGTTCATGGCGGTTCCGGGGTCTCCAGCATTTTTCCCGGTGGAGGCCCTAAATCCGTCTGAAGCGGGGGCAGCAGAACTTGAGGTAAGCCTCTGACGTGCGCGGCGTTGGGCTTTGGAGCATACAGGCGTCCGGTTCATGCCAGGAATCCAGGAACCTGAGACAAAGGCCTTGGGCGGGGGTTCCTCGTTTGGGGCCCTACGTGGAGCGTTCTGTGGAAACGAAGAGGTAATGGGAAGGGGTCGCGGTCCGGAGGCCGCCCCAGAGCTGAGAAGAAGTGCAGGAGGAGTAAAAAGGGGGGTTTCCTTTACCTTAGGCTAAGGGCGGAACCCACGCACGGTTGAAAAATAGACTCCGGTGGGGGTAGCAAGAAACCAGAAATCCGAAGCCTACACTAATCTACAAGTATTTGGGGGTTCCTGAATTACTTTGAAAAGTTAAGTGGAAGGGCACATTCATGGAACTAATACACTTCCAAACTCTGGTTTTAGTTTTAGTTATTGTTGATTGTAGAAAGCTTTGAAGTACTGTAGATCTGGCTTGCCACTTAACCTCAATTGCCACTTTCCCACAGGTTCTTGCTGGTGTGAAATGACCGAGTACAAACTGGTGGTGGTTGGAGCAGGTGGTGTTGGTAAAAGCGCACTGACAATTCAGCTAATCCAGAACCATTTTGTGGATGAATATGATCCCACCATAGAGGTGAGGCCCAGTGGTAGTCTACGAAGTCACCCTAGCTCTCATTGTCAGTTTTCCCTTACCCATTTCCTTTGTACTTTGGAAGTAAATAAGAACAAAAAGTTATTTTAGATAGTGCATTCAGTGATGCAATGAAGTAAAACTTTTCGTTTGTAGAGTTAATTTTTATAAGCTGCTAAATATTTTCTTTAAAAATTTAGTTTACAGTTCTCAGTACTGAATTCATTCAGTTTCTTTGTATATGACAGCTGTGTTAAATGGAGCCAGGCATGATAGCCCGCCCCAGCCACTTGGGAGGCTGAGACAAGAGGATCACAAGCTCTCAGCTAGCGTGGGCTAAGTAGCAAGACCTTTTCTCACAGTCTATGGAGGGAGTTAAATAGAAATGCAGACCATAGGTAAATAGATTGTTTGATTTTGTAGAAAGAGGATGGAGATGAGGATTCACAGATCTGGATGTTCTTTAATTCTCATTTTTTTGCTAGGAGAGGCTGCTGAAACTCGGATTTTGAGTTGGAGTAAAAACAACTTGAGATTTTTGAGTCACTATGCCTAGGATCACAGTCCCTGTTTGAAGGCTATTTAGTTATGTGATATTGAGCAAACCTCTTGACCTCATTTTCTCTCCATGTATTAAGTTACCATAAACTTGTCCTGCCTACCACAAGGAATGTTGTGAAAAATCAAATAAATGTTTAAATTATTTGTGGGTGGTGAAGTATAGCCTAATATGATTCTTAAGTACATAGGAGTTCATGTTACAGATTGACTTCAATAAGTGATGTTGAAGACTCTTTAAATAAAAGGTTTTGTAATTGTTCAATTTAGAAATGTCTAATCCAGCCCTGGTCTCCCTGCCAGCTAGCTACTGAGTGTTAATGCAAACTAATTCTGATATATCCACTATTAAAAATTGATTGAAATTTTTTTTGGAGTTTTATTTATTGAGGGGTAATTTACATAAGTAAAATACATAAATCTCATGTCTGCAGCTCAGGTTTTATTTGTATACATCCATGTAACCTCTGCTCAGATAACGTAGAACATTCCCAGTACCGCAGAATAGAATGACATTATTAAAATACAAAATAGTGCCACGTAGCCAGGCGTGGTGGCGCACGCCTGTAATCCAGGCAACTTGGGAGGCTGAGTCAGGAGGATCACGAGTTCAAAGCCAGCCTCAGCAACTTAGCCAGGACCTAAGCAACTCAGTGAGACCCTGTCTCTAAATAAAATATAAAATAGGTCTGGGGATGTGGCTCAGTGGCCAAGTGTCCCTGAGTTCAATACCTTGTTCCATAAATAAATAAATAAATAAATAAAGTGCCATGAAGCCAAATTAGAAGTTTTTCTCATTTTGTTTTTTACAGTACTGGGGACTGAACCCAGGACCTGGCGCATGCTAGGCAAGACCTCTTCCACTGAGCTATACCCCAGTTCTTTCCTTTTTGAGACAGGGTCTTACTAAGTTGCTGAGGCTAACCTTAAATTTGCAATCCTCCTGTCACAACCTCCCTAGTAACTGGGATCACAGGCGTGCACTACCACACCCAGCTAAAAGTATTTTTTTATGTGATTATATGTGTCTTTCTTCCTGAGAAATTAATCACACCTTGTTTGGAAACTAGGAATTTGATTCAGAAATATTTCCCAAAGGTACAATCTGTTATGATGAGAAAAACATTTGGGGTATCATAATCTTCCCTGAAACAAAAGGTATTTGTATATTTTGTCATAACATAAATGATTCAGTATCCAGAGCTTTAGGTTATAATTGGTGGAATTATGTTTAGAATCTTGAAAGTAAAACAAACAGCTCAAGTAAAATCATCTGGTTCACAGTTTAGTAAAATACACTGTGAACTTGATCTCTATATAGTTTCCTAACTGCAACAGAGCTGTCATTGAATTTATTTATATATTACATATATATATGCATATACGTATATACATATACGTATATGCATATACACACACACACACACACTTCTGTCTTTCTAGAAACAAACTGGCCCCATTTTCTTTTCCACAGGCATTTTCCTAAAGTTACATTAAATACTTTGTGATTATATATTAGCAGTTTGAGGGACAATCCAGATAAACAGAAATTGACTTGAATAGTTAGCTTGTTTATCCTTTACAATAACATTGCATGCCCTGTGGTTTTTAATAAAAATTGAATTTCCCTCTCTTCCTGCCCCTCCCCCACCCTCCTTACTCCCAGGATTCTTACCGAAAACAGGTGGTAATAGATGGTGAAACCTGTCTATTGGACATACTGGATACTGCTGGACAAGAGGAGTACAGTGCCATGAGAGACCAATATATGAGGACAGGCGAAGGCTTCCTCTGTGTATTTGCCATCAATAATAGCAAATCATTTGCAGATATTAATCTCTACAGGTACTAGGAATATTTTTTCTGAAAGGATGAGATCTTAAGTGTGTTCTGATTGTGGGAAAATGAGGATACCTTACTTACGGAAGATACAACCTTTTAATAATGGGAAGAGTTGGTTTTAGGTTGTTGGGCATTAAGAATCGGGTTGTTACTGAAATATTGGAATTCTATATAGTATACTGTTATTGTAGTGTTTGATAATATAAATGAGACTTGCTACTGTTTGATAATACATAAATGAGACAGCTCAACTAGAGGTATTCTAATGAGAGATCACAAAGGAATTTCGGAGAGTAAAACACCTGAGAAGTATCTTTTCAGTAAAAAATTATAAAGATGATAGGAAGAAACAAATAGGGAGTAGATAAAAATGGAAGCAAGGCAAAGGAACATAAAAATGGACTTTCTCTATAGAACCATAAAGTTTCAAAGCTAAATTGGATCATAAAAAATTCTAGAACAACATTTTTGTTTTACAAAATTAGAGTTCAGAAAGTTGTTTGTTGGCTTTTTGGAGTTGCACTGTTATTAGTAGATTCAGAACCAAAATTCCAGGGCTCCTTTTTCTTAGCTCAGTGTTCTTTAGGCAGAAACTATAATGGTTAAGAATATGACTCTCGATAGGTTGAAATCAAGTGCCATCATTTATTAACTGTGTGACTTTGGGACATGCTACTGAATCTGTGTGTCTTATATTCTTATCTATCATAAGGAGATAATGGGATTTACCTCTTAAAGTTGTGAGGATTAAACAAAAAGTTTGTCAATCACTCAGAACAGTACTTGGTCCATAGTAAACACTTTGCAGGCAATCTGCCTTGAATCCTGGCTTTTTATCCAACTTTTAAAGATACTTGCTTTCAGAAGCAAACTGATCCACAACTCAGTTCAATGCTTTTTTCCCTATACCTTCTTTACTTCCCATATTCCCTTTTTCTGGAAGTACTATCAGTACCCTCTATATCTGAATGTTCCACATCCTCAGATTCAGCCAACCTTGGAAAAGATTGCTTCTGTACAGAAGATGTATAGACTTGTTTTCATATCATCATTCCTTACACAATATAAGCAACTATTTAAAATAGCATTTATATTGTATTGGGTATTATCAGTAGTTTAGAGATGACTTAAGTATATAGGAGAATGTACATATATTATATGCAAATATGATTTTATATAAGAAATGAGCATCATCACATTCTGGTATATTTTGTGGGGGTATCCTGGAACCAGTTTCCCATGGATATCAAGGGATGGCTTGCCCAACACTTGGCAAATATCTAATAAACATTCATTGAATTTCTGGAAGTCATTTTCTTCTTCCTGAGAATTTTCTTCTACCTTACATTTTTCTATCTGCCCTACCCTAGACAAAAGAATATTTAAAGCATTTTATAAAAATGTATATAGTATAGCAAGATAAAGTAATGAAACATGGGCTTAAGTGCGGCAATGAGAAAATAGAGGAGGTGGGGATGAGCTTATTCTGTAACTGTATTTGAAACCCAGTGACCTTGAAGAGGTAGACTACAAATTTGACAGCTATTTTGAAAAGGAGACTTAAACAGCTAAAAGATACAGGATCTGCTAAAAACAAATCAGTTGCTCAGAAGAAGAATTATACTGACAACAGAAGAAAATTTCTCTGATGCTCAAGGAGGGTTGTTTAACGTAAAGAAGAATAGTAACCTGACACAATGACATGTTACAGGTACTTTCAGTTGTCCTGTAGTATCCCTTAACATAAGCTACTTCCATCACACCTGAACAAAGTTCTGCAGACAGCCAGTGGAATGCAGTTTAGGTACATGACTTTGTGTATAATTCCAGCTAGAGTTTGGAGCAGTGGTGCAGTATGGTAACCACAGCAAAATGTGGCAGTTGAAGTAAAATTTGCAAATTAGCTCCTTGATCACATTAGAAAATGATGTAAAGTGCTCAGTAGCTACACCTGACTGGTGACTGTGATGTCAGACAGTGTAAATAGACCATTTCCATGAGCACAAAAATTTATATTGAACAGCGTGGGTTGAGAGAATCCAGCGCAATAACTTCCATACTGTGCTGTGTGGTAGGTCTTAGGTCATTGAAGAGAGTGCTATCTTTGGAGTTCCAGATCCTAAAGTCCCCCAACCCTTTTTCTAGGATCAGTTTGGTGTTTTCTGTTTTATATCTTAAACTTTGAACTATAATTTTAAGAAAAAGATTTGGGTACCACCTATCTTGAAAGGTGGGTTGATTTAATCTTTCATTAAATCCTGTCACTCTGCAGGGAACTTCAAAAAATTTGGTAGTAGTGAGCTTTATTTTTTATACTTCAAACTTTAATCTAGAGTGTGATTTCTAGTGACAATTAATCCAGAGCCAGTCTCTTTGGAGAGTCTAGAAACCTAACGAGGTGTTTATCAGGCTAGAATAGCCATCGTTTTTACTAGAATGTGAACCAAAATTTACAGCTTTAGCTTCCCTGTGGCTATACTAAAATGTGAACTGGAATTCACAGCTTCCCTATGGCTACTGTACCAAGTCTAAACCAATCTTGGTGTACAGGTCTTCTTTAAGTGGCCAAAAGTGAAATTCAATACTAGAAGTGAATAGGGCCATAGAGAACTTGCTAGTTTCTCTTTTGCTTACCAGTCTATTCCTTCTTGAAAGTTTGTTTTTCTTACATTGTCATAACATATTCCCTTTTTAGGGAGCAGATTAAGCGAGTTAAAGACTCAGATGATGTACCTATGGTGCTGGTAGGAAACAAGTGTGATTTGCCAACAAGAACAGTTGACACAAAACAAGCCCATGAACTGGCCAAGAGTTACGGGATTCCGTTCATTGAAACCTCAGCCAAGACCAGACAGGTATGGTAGGGCTTTGAGAATCTGTGCAAGGATTTGTTAAGATATAATCCATACTTTTAGATTTCTAACTATGTCGTTTTGCTTATTTGTTAATTTTCAGTTTAAACCCAAAATGAGGTTATTATTGTTCTAGTATGGCATTTTTATTCCTGCATCAACAGACACAGATGTTTCTAGTGAAGACCCTTGATTTTAAATATTTATAAACATTAGTCCTTTCTCCATCAGCACCAGTCACTATTAGGGCTTAAGCGCTCCTAAATGGAATCATTAAATCTGGTAGTTCTCTGTGAGTCTTAAGGTTACCCTTTTTCCTTTGCTGGAATATGTTTTTATAAAATATGCCATTTGTATATCAGCCTGTGAGTGTGCTAAATTTGGTGTTCTCTTCCTAAGTCACCCTATTTTATCACCTGTGAATTTGGTAATTGGAATTTTACATCCCTCCTAAAGAAGTATAAATGAGAGAGGTTACAACTTGGATTGTGTTAGTTGAACTGTCCTTACATTTTCTTTCTTTATTTCCATAGGGTGTTGAAGATGCTTTTTACACACTGGTAAGAGAAATACGCCAGTACCGAATGAAAAAACTCAACAGCAGTGATGATGGGACTCAAGGTTGTATGGGGTTGCCATGTGTGGTGATGTAACAAGGTGAGTGTGTGATCTCTTGACATAATTACAAATGTTATTTAGCATCAGGCCATTTGGAGGAGTGTTAGTGTAACTGATTCTGTTTGTTGTTTTTTGTTTCTGGTACTAGGAATTTAACCCAGGGGTGCTTTTACCACTGAGCTACATCCCCATCCCTTTTTTTCTTTTTTTTTTTTTTTTTTTTTTTTTTGAGACAGGATCTCATTAAGTTGCTGGGGCTGGTTTTGAACTTGCTATCCTCCTGCCTCAGTCTCCCGAGTCACTGGGATTACAGGTGTGCGCCACAGTGCCTGGCTGATTCTGTTATTTATCTGAGAATTTCTGTGTAACTGTAACTATCAAATATTTTCCTGGTGGCACCTTTTCTAAGAGGACTGAAGTCTAACCTATTTTTAAAATATTTAATTATTATTCAGAAACACAATGATAATGACATGATATGTGTTCTTTTTTTAATAGATATTTACAAAGTTCTATCATCCAAAAAGAGCCACTTTCAAGGTAGGATAAGTTTGGAAATGTATTTTTATTCACATTGAGTTCCTAAACTTGTTTTTCTCATACTGTGTGTGCCACTTACCCACATTCCATTTTATTTCAGCTGCACTGATAACCCTGGTCCTGACTTCCCTGGAGGAGAAGTATGCCTGTTACTCTCTTCATCTCAGAGAAGCTCCTGCTACTTCCCCAACTCTCAGTAGATGAACACAACAGTCTTTGCTTGAGAACTTCTCAGAATAACTACCTCCTCACTTGGTTGTCTGACCAGAGAAATGCATCTCTTGTTATTCCCCAATAGTTTTCCACCCTGGGTTCTCCCCTATAGAAACAAACACACCTCCATTACCCAGATTTTTCATCTGAAAGGCAATTCAAGCTCTGAAACAGAACCAAACTAGATACAAAATTCTGTTGAAAACAGTTTCTCAAGCTCTAAAGTAGCAACTGCTGGTGTTTTGTTTTGTTTTGTTTTGTTTTGTTTTGTTTTTTCTTTTTACTGTTGAACTTGGACCTATGTTAGCTTTTGAAGAAATGTCATAAATTACTTTTTTGCCAAGAATATAATTAATGTTGCAGATTGGTTTATTTGTAATGTTATCAGCAATAGTCTATAAACTGGCATCTGCACTATATTCATAAATACAAAAGCGAATGCTGACTTTTGAGTCTATCCTAGTCTTCTCAACTTTCATGAAATTAAATCCACCTTTCACAACAAAGTGCCTTTTTTCCTAGAAGTGATTTGTAGACTTTCTTTATAATACTTCACTGGAATAAATGTCTCAAAAACCATTATACATGAAAATATCTTTGACCCATCTATCTTTGAGGAAAAGATATACCTATACAATAGCAGATGCCATTTCTTATGTATGCGAAGATGGTTTTCCAGAGGCCTATTTTGGAGCTTTCCCCTGGGGAAAAATGAAACTGGAAGCAATTATGAATAATTTGACTTAATTTTTATCTAGTCTTCACTTTTTTTGTATATTACTACCTATTGATGTATGTAATTTGTTTCTTTTAGCTTACTGATAATCTTATGTTCAATGAACTTCCATTTATATTCAGATTTGGGTTATACCAGAAAGCTCTACATTTGCAGTTATTCAAATATTATAAAAATTTGGTGTGATGTTATTTTATAGCTGTAATCAGTGATTTTCAAACCTCAAATATAGTATATTAACAGATAGACTACATTTTCACTGCATGTCATAGTCTCTCAGTGATGTATATAACTGCCCTCAATCACCTTCTCACTCTACTTTCTGCCCCCCATCCCACAGCAACAGAGGCTTGATTAATTATTCAGTTGAGTAAAGCATGGTGCTAATGGACCAGGGTCACAGTTTCAAAACTTGAACAAACCAGGTAGTATCATGTAGAGAAAAATTCTTCCACATTTGTTCCCTGGACCAGAAACTCCACCTAGTTTTGTTAGATGCCTGCTATTAACCTTGCAAGGAAAGAAGAGATTAATAACCATGAGTCCTTTACCTTGACTAGAAAAGTTTGATATTCTAAGGAGGAACAGCTTAGGAGTCTTTATATTTTAACCTCTCCCTCTTTTTTTTTTTTTAACAACTTGGAAACCAAGCCAATATTTTCATCTTTTTGACAATGAGGGTGCCTCAAATCAAATGTTTTTAAATTTATAATGTTCTCTGAAGGGTTTTAAATAGATGTTGATAAATTAATCTGCATAATAAACAACAAAAGCTGATGAGTTTGAGTTTGTTCAAAACATGAAGTAGCCTTTGGAGAGAAATTGCTATCTGAGAAATGAATAGAAATGTAATTAATTATTAGGATATGGAGGAATGGTATTTCCATTTGTAGATAATACCTTGGTAATTTTCTTTCTTTGGTGGCATGGGGATCAAACCCAGGGCCTTGTACAAATGCACTCTACTCCTGAGCTACATTGCCAGCCCTAGGAATTATAATGAAAAATAGATTTGGATAACTTTTGATAAAGGTCTAATTCCAGGATAGCCACTTACTGTTCTGTCTGAACATTTACTGAGGTTTTTGTCTTCTAATATGAATTTTCATTCATTAAGCAAACTCCACATTACCTATAAATGAGTTCAGAAGAGTTGGGGAAAAAAAAAAAGTATACTATTCTCAGAGTATAATAAACCTGGAGTTTTGCTCCTCAGTGCTAATGCTGGGAGCATTCACAGTAGGCTTGTCATCTATAAATGGAAACTGCTGCTTTGGGTCTGCTCTTGCTCTGTTGTTTTCCTGAAGCTATATTGAGGCTTATCACCTCAGTTGTACTTTTGTGTCTGTCTATGTGACTGGCAGTGTGAATCTAAAATGTCTTCTAATGTCAAATTAGGGAGAAAAATAGTTACTCCTTTTGGGCTTTGTGGCCTTAGCCCTTGTATGTATGTATCTATAGTTTGCTCAGATATGTTCTAAGCACAGAAGTACAGAAATGGGGCCAAAATTCAGACTTGAAAATGTTCTTTAATAGCTTCTTAAGAAGTTGCACTTCAGTGTGAATTTTGGCATGACAGAATGACAAACTTAAGAGTTAAAAGCTGAATAAGTTCAGTTAGTGTGGTATAAAATACAATTTTTAGAATATGTTTGTGATTGCTGAAAGTAATTGTTTTACCTCAAAGTCTCAAGGTCACTTTCCCCGATTTAAGTGCCTGGCCAGCTGTCATAAATTACATATTCCATTATGGTTTTGTTTTGTTTTTTTAAAGGTTGCACATTGGAGAGTGTGAAAAGATGTTCTTTCTAAAGCTACCATGCGTAATCTGTAAATGAATCTGTTAAATGCTGTATTTGCTCAGTAGCTTACTATGGAATGTTAATTTAGTAATACATTATACTTTGTTTTTCTTTAGGAATGTAATAGGTAAAATTAATCTCTTTTTTTTTTTTGTGGGCCCCCTGTTTAATCTTTCATCATCCTTTAAACTGCTGTGAATTTTGTCATGACTTGAAAGCAAGGATAAAAGGAAAACTTTAAAGAGAGGTTTTGATTTTTTTCCTATTCCAGAATTTGTGATCATAATCAAATTTGCTTTGTATTCACAGTCATGCACTCTTAAGCTGGCAGCTACAACCAAGAACCAAAAACTGGTGCATTCTGCTTCTTATAATTTGTCTCTGCTAATAAGTTAAAGAAGCAAGGATAACTAATTAGGGAAAAGATTTTTATTTGGGTTGTTTCTGTAGACAAGGGACTATAATTCTTGTATATTTTTTTCATCTTTACTGTTTCTTTAAGCAGTCTAATGTGCCATGAAATTATTTTAAGGTTTTTTTTTCTATAAGAATTGTTTTTAAAGTGTTCTCATCAGATTAGTTGTAGATGTATGTCAGAATATTACTGATTTTTTAAGTCTGAATACTGACCTGACAAGCAAGTAATTTGAACTCCACTCTGGAGGATAGGGTGGGTATCAGTGAAAGTTGTGTGACTTATATTTCTGTGCCATCAAATCTAGGTAACAATATCAGTTGTGCAATTCTGCTGTTGAAATGGGAACTATTGGCCTCTTTGGCCCTAAATAAAAGGGCTACTTTAAGTTGATTATTTTATTGTAAATTAATCCATCCTAATTTTTAAAAATTTGGTTGAATATTTTTCTTGTTAAATAATGTTTTAAAAAATAAAAACTGGAAGTTCTTGGCTTAGTCATTATTTTTTCCCACTGAAGTGCCTTTATACAAAGCTTGTGACATTTAGACAGTATTCAAATGAGTTGAATTCCTCATTTTATTTCAGAGTAGTAGTCCTCCTTATCTGAGGTTTGTTTTTAGTTACTCCAAAGTCCTAAAATATTAAATGGAAAACTCCAGAAACAATTCATAAGTTTTAAATTACACTCCCTTCTGAGTACACAATGATACCTTGAACTACCCAGCTCCATCCCAACCAGGATGTGAATCATCCCCGTGTCCAGGGTTTCCACACTGTATATACTACCTGCTCTCTAGTCAATTAGTAGCTGTCTCTTATCAAATGGTCTGTAAAGGTGTCACAGTAGTTAATTCAAGTAACCCTTATCTTACCTGCTGTTGGCCCCAAAGTGCAAGAGTAGTGATGCTTATGTATTATGAATGATTATTCAGTTTTATTGTTAATCCCTCACTGTGCCTAATTTATATATCAAACTACCATAGGTGTGTATGTATAGGAAAGTATATATAAGGTAGAAATAACAGTGCTTGTATGGTACTTAATCTGCAGTTATAGGCATCCACTAGGGATCTGGGAATGTATCCCACAAATCCCACAATGGGTACTATTGTATAAAATATGTCAAGGCTTGTTTTAAACTATTACCTTGGGGATGATTCATAGCTGTTTGTCTGATTCTCATACAGAAATATGAAACACTTAAAACTACCATTGGAAATCTTTCACGAATCTTTGCATTACTGCTTCATCTAACAATCTTGGCATAGTTGGAAGAGCATTGGTCTAGCAATTACAAATCCTGGGCTCCAACTACAATTTTACTACTCTGACTCACAGTTTCTTCATTTATAAAATTGGGGAGTGGGGGTCAACTAGGACATCTCAGATTTTCTAGTCTTAATTAAGGAAATAGAATGATTTAAAACCTAAACTTTCCACCTACACTGGAATATGGTGATTATGGAAATTTGGTTTATTCTACCAAAGACAATTTTTTTTCACTTTTTTCCTTAAAACATAGATATGGAGCCAGGTGGGGTGGCGCACGCCTGTAATCCCAGCACTTGGGAGGCTGAGACAGGAGGATCGAGAATTCAAAGCCAGCCTCAGCAACTTAGTGAGGCCCTAAGCAACTCAGTGAGACCCTGTCTCTAAATAAAATACAAAATAGGGCTGGGGTTGTGGCTCAGTGGTGGAGTGTCCTGGGTTCAATCCCCAGTACCAAAAAAAAAAAAAAAAAAAAAAAAAACTACCACATTTCATTGCTGTTATTTTAAGCATTGCAAAATATTCTCAGGCAGTTTGCAAAATGATCACTAGCAAAGCCTCTTGGCCCCCTTTTCACGTATTTATGGATATCAAATAACTCATGCAACTATGTTGGCCTTTTAATGACCTTGAGTATTGCTTATTAGGAGAAATGAAAGCTAACTATCAGTGATGCATAGGAGGTCCCCTCAGAGTCCAAATAAACAAACTTCTTCAGGTACTTTTTCATTGTTTGCTAAAGTTTTTCTACTCTTTCTGGTACTCCTATCTAGAAAACAGTGTTTTGTCACTTAAATTTGGTTTTCTCAAGCTTCATTCAAATATTTAATGACCCCTCTCCATATCTGTGTTTTGTTTTGGGGGGTTTTTTTGGTACTGGGGATTGAACCCAGGGGCACTCCACCACTGAGCCACATCCCCAGCCCTGTTTTGTATTTTATTTAGAGAGGGTCTCACTGAGTTGCTTAGGGCCTCGCTAAGTTGCTGAGGCTGGCTTTGAACTCGCGATCTCCTGCCTCAGCCTCCCAAGTACTGGGACTACAGGCGTGCGCCACCACGCCCGGCTGAAATGTGGTGGGTTTTGTTGGGTTTTGGGGGGGGAGGGTACTGAAGATTGAATTTGCTCATGCTAGGCAAGTGCTCTACCATTGAGCTACATCCCCAGCACTTTTTAAATTTTTCCTTTTGAGACTGTCTAAGTGGCCCAGGCTGGCCTTGAACTTGTCATCTTCCTGCCTCTGCCTCACAAGTCACAGTTTATAGTTGTGCCTCATCATACTCCACTGAAATGTAGTTCTTTGCCTTACTAAAAGAAAACTGGAAATAAAGGGACACACAAAATAGAGATAACAAATGCTCTTTCTAGCACTAAAAGGAGCTTAAAATGGTTCAGATTCAGAAACCAGCGAATTGATCATTCTTCTTTGGCAACTACATGATTTACTTCACATTTGCACCAAAATCATTCATTAATTCTGTGTGGGTGTGTGGGGGGGTTATTTTTCAACCAAAGAGACTGAACCTAGTCTCTTAATTAGTATAAATTCTGATTGTCATTTATTTATGGGAATTGTATAAAGTAAAAAAATGGGTAGCACCTGCAATGTTGGAAGTTAAAATGCTATTAAATGTTTCTAAAGATAGAGGCAGCCACATGTCTGATGGGGGAGGATAAGGTTGGAACCTTGCAGTTGCCTATTAGAGCTTTTAAATGCATGAGCCTGAAATATTATCCAGGTTAGGAAAAGCAATCTTCCAGAATGTTGCTGTGGAAGTGATAAAATTGGTTCTATTGATATTGTAGGAGCTTGAGATGCATGAATTATGCATACTATTTAAGTCTGAAAGAAAACTTGCACATTATTTTAAACATCTTTGAATAAATCCTCCACATTCACAACTAAGACAAACATGTCTGGTATGTTTCATTAAATCAGTAGTATAGAGTTTAAGAAAGACATCTTGAAAGTTAAATCAAGAGATCTTATGCATTGATTCTTGTGTTGACTGTAAATTTTGAGGTGTTGGACATTTAATGTTAAAGTCCAAAATGCAACTCTAGCATGTTTGATACCCCTCTGGGTTGTAGCCACAAGCCCTATCAAAATGTTTTTGTCACATTGGTTCTGTGTGTTTTGGTTTTTGGTTTTTTGTTTGTTTTTTTGGTTTTTTGGTTTTTTTTTTTTTTTTTTTTTTTTTTTTTGGGGTTTGATTGGGGGGTTTTTTCCCTTATTTCTAATTTCCCCCCCTTTTTTTTTTTTTTTTTTTTTTTTAACATTGAAGCAGGGTCTCACTAAGTTGCTTAGGTCCTCACGAAGTTGCTGAGGATGAGGATGGCCCTGAACTTCTGACCCTCCTGTCCCAGCCTCTCAAGCTGCTGGGATTGCAGGCAGAAGCCACCATGCCTAGCTATACATTTTCTTTATGACTTTAATTTAGTAATTTTTATTGATCATCTATTATGTTGCCGAGGCCTGTGCTGCTCTTGGTAGAAAACAGTGAATCAGATAAATACTGATTCCTTGTTAACCCCTTACTGGGAATAAATCTCTAAAACAAAATTTCTTTATTGCAGTTTGGTGATTGTTTCAAAGGCAAAGAACATACATTGCCTAGCTACAATGCTTTGGATACTGCCCCCAGCCAGCCTCTCTCTTCCCTCATTTTCCTGAGAACACGTAAGACTATCCAAGATGCACCAAATATTGACTCATATCTCATTGCAACTTTTCAAATCAAGACTCTATAAAGAGAAACATGTTTATCTATTGCTTCAAAATTTCAAGTGCTCTTACATCCCTCATCTCCTCTGATCATCCACAATCATGTAAAATAGGAATGATCTTCATTTTACTGATAAGGAATCCAAGAACCCTAAAAATAGATGGATTTGTTCCTAAAACTTAACCTAAGTATCTTTCCTGATTCTAGAATCTGGTTTTTTGTTTTTTTTTGGTTTTTTTACTAGTAGTTTTCAAACTATTCTGTTCAGCTGGGCACAGTGGCACACACTTGTAATACCAGTGACTTGGGAGGCTGAGGCAGAAAGACCACAACTCTGAGGCCAGCCTCAGCAATTTAGCAAGACTCAGTTTCAAAGTTAAAAAAAAATGGGGGGTTGGGGAGGGGACTGGGGATATAGCTTGGTGGTAAAGCATCCCAGTACCAATAAACAAAAACAAAACAAACAAAAAACATGCTGCTCAAAGCTCTTGGACCATCATGAAGGAGGTTTCAAAGAGACTGATTGAGTGAGGCCCTGCTTGCTCTTCCCTATCACCTCACTTCAAAAGGAGCAGTTCTACTTTCATCTATCTTTCATTTTAGGCTTCCTTTCAAGATTTAATTTGAAGATTTTACAGGTAAAATTATAAATGCCACTTGATTTCACAAATCAACTCCTACCAACATTTATCAATCTGGGAATTGGTAGGTTACACCCTCAGGTCTAATTCAGGACCTAGTATTCTCTAGATCTGTCATGCTCATTGCACAACCAAACAATAATGGGACCAGATACAACAAAATGTTGAAGAGCTTCCACTTGAGCCAGAATAATGGCTTAATCCCAACTCCATCATCTAGGAGCTGTGTGACCTTGGGCAAGTCAACCTCTCTGTACCTAAATTTCAACTGAAAACGAATGTAAAAGTAGTTCCTCAAAAGATTATTTTGAAAATTAAATGAGTTATGTGTAAAGCAAAACAATTTAGAACAGGGCCTTTCAGTTGTGTTATCACATGGGTCCCATGGGTTGCCCCCTCACTCCTCTAGAAGGCAGTACCCTGTTGAAGTTCACATCATTTTGTTAAAAGCAAATTGCTGAATTTCAGTTCCAGTCAAGAGACAGGAAGTAAAGTCAGTTTGTCTCTGGAAAAAAAAGATGAGTCTTATAAATTTAACTTCTTTATTTTTAGACATGTATGAGAAATTATTACTAACAGGAAAATGAGAATACATGTAGTAATATACCATAAAATTCCTCACTGTAACACAGGTTTAGTTATGCTGCAACCAAGGCACATTCCTTAGGAATAAAGTCATTGTCTTTACCTCTAACAGAGTGACAAAGAAGGTTCATAGTTACTGCTGGCAAAAGGGATAATGAACTCAGAACTGCTCCCACTAAAGCAATGTAACAAAGGTTTAAACTGGTTTCTGGAAATTTAACTGATGGTAACTGTCAGTCTGTTTTCTGTTGCTACAGCAAAATATCTGAGACTGGGTACTTAATAACAAAAAGAGGTTTATTTTGACTCATAGTTTTGGAATATGAAAAGTCCAAGATCGGGCATTCTGGTGGGGGCCTTATGCTGTGTCTGAACATGGTGGTTGGCATCACATGGCAGAAGAGGCCAAACCTGTGGGATGACTCTCATTATAACAACCTGCTCTTGGGCTGGGGTTGTGGCTCAGTGGTAGAGTGCTTGCCTAGCACGTGTGAGGCACTGGGTTCAATCCTCAGCACCACATAAAGATATCCTGTCCCTCTGCAACTAAAAATATTTAAAAAAAAAAAAACTGCTCTTGAAGTAACTAATTCAGTTGCTTGAGAACTAACTTACTCAAGATGGGCATTAATCCCACTAGGGATGGTATTCCCATTACCTAAATACTTCCCACTAGGCCTTACCTCTCAAAGGTTCCACTATCTCAATACCATTACACTGAGGGCCAAACTTGCAACACATGAACTTTTAGGGCATAAATCATAGCAGTAACACTGAGCCCCAAAGTGCCCTTTGGTGTGTTACTGTCTGAACCATGAGTCACTGTGGGAATCAAGGCAGGTAGGGAAAAAGCAGTTGGAAAGATGCGGGGGCCCCAGCAATTTCCACAGCAGGGAGGAAGACCACTACAGCAGAATAGACAGAAGGCCTTTTGGAACAGAAATGAGGTAGTAGTAATATGTACACAATTCACACCTGTAGAGTGTCATCTGCCTCACCTGGAGCCTCAGGTTACATACAATTATCTCTAACTTGATGAACTACAAGAAAACTATTTAGAAAGGCTGTTCATCAATATGTTATTTGGATCTCAAAATGTTTTCCACTGGAATAATCTTCTAAATGACGGTTAGGTTCCCAAATTAACTCAGCCAATGTAGTCAGTCCAAAATGTAGCTGAAATATTGCACACCAACAATTTTTTTTTTTTTTTTTTTTTTTTTTTGGAACCAGGGATTGAACTCAGGGACACTTGGCCACTGAGCCACATCCCCAGCCCTATTTTTTTGTATTTTATTTAGAGACAGGGTCTCACTGAGTTGCTTAGGGCCTCGCTAAGTTGCTGAGGCTGGCTTTGAACTCGCGGTCCTCCTGACTCAGCCTCCCAAGTCGCTGGGATTACAGGCGTGCGCCACCACGCCCGGCTCACACCAACAATTTTTTAAAGACATAGAAAATAACACTTCTGCTAAAAACTAAAGCAGGCCTAGGGTATAGCTCAGTAGTAGAAGGCTTGTCTACCATATTCGAGGACCTGGGTTTCATTCTTAGCACCACAAAAACAAATAAGCAAATAACAACAACAAAGTTAAAGCAAAAATAAAATTAAAGGAGACAAGTTTATGTTATATACTGGTACTTGAAGAAAAGCAGGCTTAATTAAAGAAAATGGATGAACATATATAGACCTGTCCCATTGAATGAAATTTCTGGGCATTTTCTTTTAAAAACTACAGATGATGGTAGGACTGGGATCTATCTTGTTTGCTTTAAATACAGGGTGACTATTTGGGGTCCCCTCTAAAAAAAAGAAGGAATACTAATAAACTAAAATTAAAAAGTATACTGAACATCATGGCTCAGGCCTATAATACCAGCAACTCTGGAGACTGATGCAAGTTCGAGGCCAGGCTCAGCAACCTAGCAAGGCCCAAAACAACTTAGTGAGACCCTATCTCAAGATTAAATAAATAAGTAAAAAGGTCTGGGGGTGGAGCTCAGTGGTAGAGCACCCCAGGTTCAAACCCCTTACAAAAAAAAAAAAAAAAGGAAATGTAATACAATGAAATTATTAGATCAATGAATATGTACATTCTTTAAGGTTTTTGATAAATACATTGCCAAATTTCCTTCCAGGAAAGCTAAAATCTTATACTAAACCATATATAAAGGTGACTTTCTCTTTATGCTAAACACTGAGTTTTAACCAAGAAATCTTTTTTAATAATCAAATTCACTTCTAATTTTATGGTAAAATAAAAGTAGATAAACAAATCATTTAAAAACACTAAGTGAGCAGAGCATGGTGTCACATCCCTATGATCTTAAGCATCCAGGGAGGCTGAGGCAGGAGGATCACAAGTTCGAGGCCAACCTCAGCAACTTTGCAAGACTCTCAGCAGCAACTTAGCAATATCCTGTCTTGAAATAAAAATTTAAAAAGGACTGAGGATAGAGATCAGTGGTAAAGCACCCCTGGATTCAATCCCCAGTACCAAAAACAAAAACAATTAAAAAAACTCTAGGTGTTAGAATATATACAGTTTTAGCAACTCTTTGTACTGTAACAATCACTTTTTTGAACCTGCAGCAGGTGGAATTCACAAAAAGAGATGGCCAGTCTCTTGAGATCTTCTCATTCTTAATTTGATAGTAAGGACTTAAATTTTATTCTGCCCTTTTCCTTGTTATTTAAAACTATCAACTTTTTTCTGGGCATCTCTGCATGCTAACAACTTTATATTCATTAATATATTTACTCAATGACTCAGAAATTTAAAAAATAATACAGGACTTGAACACCTCCAGTTTACTACCCTCATGCCTCCAGTACCTCTGTCCACATCCTTCTCCCTCCTCTACTCCAGACTCAGAGGAAAGAGTTTTCCCCGCTCTTCACCTGGGTCTTGCCCTCCTCCTCCTGTGTCCTCCAGGACTGGAAACTTGTTCTCGCCACCAATTTCTACACTCTTTATATGTTTATTTCCCCCATCTACTTATCTCTGCCCCCCAAATCCTGTACATATGCTCCCTTGATCTTTACCTCTCCAGCTCTCACTCTCTTTTTCTCCTTCTATTCTCTGACAACATCATTATCAAAGAAGAGTTTGCGCTTCCCCACCCTCTTTCTTTTTTTTTTTTTTTTTTTGGGGGTGGGGATTGAACCCAGGGGCACTCCACCACTGAGCCGCATCCCCAGCCCTATTTTGTATTTCATTTAGAGACAGGGTCTCACTGAGTTGCTTAGGGCCTCGCTAAATTGCTGAGGCTGGCTTTGAACTCGCGATCCTCCTGCCTCAGTGGGATTACAGGCGTGCGCCACCGCGCCCGGCTTCCCCACCCTCTTTCACTCTTCAGCTTACAACCATCAAACCTCTACTCACATAACATCTCCAAAATTTCTTCAACTGTGGTTGCCACAAAGGTGGGAGAAGATGCTCTTAAACTGTTTGGAGGAGCACAGCCGGCTGACAGCTTCTAGTAGCTGCACCTTCCTTTTGATCTGTGATCCTGAGCCCATGCTCAGTACCCGCCCTCCCCATCCCATAACCAATGACGGACATGGAGAGATATTAGAGTTGGGCCAAGTCTCTATGCAAGACTCCTTTAATGGGCAACCTCTGCTGGAGAATTCCTCATTGGCCTGGCTAGGGCTCTCAGACTACAGTCTGAGGCACTTTTTGCTCTGTCTTCCTTCCTTCCTTCTGTCCTCTCACGAGCGTCAGACCTGTATTGTGGCACTTTCCAAAGGCCCTCCCGTCTGCTCTGGCTCTCTTCCCTTTTATCCTTCATAGGCAATAAACCTCTTGCATGTCTTGTCTGGGCGTCTTCCTCTTGGAGGATCTGAACTGAGCAACAGTGATCACCAATCTTTCCACTGCCAAAGCCTATACCTTGTTTTCTGTCATCCCAGGAAATTTCATGACATTTAACCCATCTGTTTCAGATTTTTTCCCCATAGTCTCCATGATCTGATATTTCCCAGTTTTCTCCTTCCTCCCAGGTCATTTTACCTTTTTTTTTATTTTTTATTTTTTTATAATAGGCTTTCCCTTCTATAACCAACCCTTAAATACTGGTTATCCTTAAGAATCTACCTGTGGCCCTTTATTCTTTTCTCTCTCTTCATTCTCTCAAAGGGATGTAACTGATTATCAGTGTTTTAACTGGCATCCTTGCTAGTAACTCAAATCTATCTCAAGTTCAGGGTTCATCCCACAACTTCAGAGAAACATATGGTTTCCTGCTGAAAATTTCCACTTTGATGAGTTAAGGCCAATTACACTGGTTCTGGCCTTAGTCCTATAAAGCTTCTCTGTCTCAGTGACTGGCACCACACTCCTACAGATCGCCCACAAGGACATTTGGAATTTCACCTCAAAAACCTTTTCCATTACATGCCTTATGTCATTTTTGATTTGTGATCCTGACTTCAAAATATTTGACATCTGTCACTTCCACTCCAAGTCTATAAGCAATAGCCTCAGTTTAAGTCTTTATCTTCTCTCATAAGATTTTCAAAATAAGTCGGGAGTAATGGCGCATGCCTGTAAACCCAGCAATTTGGGAGCCTGAGGCAGGGGGATCAAAAGCTCAAAGTCAGCCTCAGCTTATGGCCAAAGGCGTCTTTCTAAGATGCACATGGATGACATTAGAGGCAGTACGATGCAGAAGTAAAGAACACAGTCTTTAGCAAAATGAATTTAGGTTCAAATCCTGACTGCTGCTAATTAGTTGTATGAATATGGCCAGTCACTTAATATTTTTGAGCTTCAGATACCTCATTTGAAAAAATAAATATAAATAGGGGCTGGGGATGTAGCTCAGTGATAGAGACCATGTGCTTAGTATGGTGTGAGACCCTAGGTTCAATCCCCATCCCTGCAAAAAATGAAAGAAAGATAATAAAAGTATTTGTCCCTGTAGAATTGTGGTGAAAATTAAATAATAAATGAAAGGTACTTGGTACAAGATGTATGGCTAAAATGTGTTTGTTTGTTTGTTTGTTTG